>JAVDBV010076601.1:0-28670 GCA_032619315.1 Piper longum
CCTAGTGGGACCCACCTATGGGTACACGCACTATAGATATGGCGGCAAGTTCAGATCGAGACCGTCCAAACTCGAAACCGACTCGAGTTCTGAAATTGACTCTATAGGAGGGAATCGGGGTAAGAATGCTAAATGAGCTTCGAACACTGAACTCAATCAAACTGGGCCCACAGGGGCATAAATCGAGTGATTTAAAATTCCTATGATGTATGCAAACAATGTACCCATAAAATCCGAAACTGATACTAAACGCCGCAACGGCATAAATCTAGGCCTAAAATCCTGCCTAATACATACAAACAAACTCGTAATCTTATAATTTGCATGTGAGGCATACTCAGCCTCCATAACATGTTCATACGGCCATTTAGGCCCATACTCATAATCTGAAACTAGTTTGGCTCGATCTCGCTCAAACCAACTCGATATTGACCCAAATATGGAAAACTTAAATCGGGTAAAACCCTAACCCAAAAATGGGGTTTTACAAAACCCTGACCTGGACCCAATTTAAAAAACTCGAACCTGAATTGATAATAAATATATTATATATATTTTTATAAAAATACACAAAGTTTTAGATATTTTATGACAATTTTTTATTTATAAAAATATAATATATTTTACAAGATATTTCATGTATATACTAAAATATATAAAAAATATCCAAATTTTAAAAAATATTAAATATGTTTCCGTTTGGATCTTTATAGGATCTGGTTGTTTAAGACCCAGACCCGAACCCGAACCCATTGATAACTTTACCTGTAACTTTATAGTTTGCATGTGTTTAAATGAAGGCTTGCTGGTTAGTAATAAGAGGAATAATAACAATATAGAATGGTTAATTTATGATTATCAAAAATAGTAACGAGGGATTACGAGTACTCATAAATAGTAATAATATTAATCTTTTTATCACGAGAAATTTGTTGTAGTACTTGTTATGATAAATTCAATTTTATATAATATTTTGAGATTTTGAGATTTGCTATAATATTTGTTACAATAAATTGTTATAACAAATTTGTTATAATATTTATTTGGTTAGTTTAAATCTCATTAATTATAAGTGATTAAATTGTTAACTATAATAATTAAATTAATCTTGTTTGATTAAAAAAAATTACCCTAATCATGAAAATAGTAGAGCGAATTTGCACAATTTTCCCTTATAAGGTCCCACTCTTATACGGCATATGCCATCTTTAGTCTGTACCCATCACAGTACTTGTCGAAGTTAGATGCATCACCACCACCTCATGGCCTCCACCATCACTACTGCCGGCGACGACAACCACCTGCCGGAGAATGGTCAAACGCCGCCGTTGGAAAAGCGTAGAGTAGTGCTGATAAGGGGAATCACCGGGCCATGCCCGACGGAGCTGCTGATCGGGAAGTGGAACGAGGTGCACGCCCACATCCGGCAGTTCTCCAACATCAACATGCAGCGGCTGGACCGCATCTACGTTGACCACCCCGCAGCACCGACAAGGCCCTTATGCGCTTCCACTACGACGACCTCGCGGACGCCTCCTCCCTCCGCCGCTGGCTCGACCTCAGCCACCCCGACGAGGTCTACAACCTCCCCGCCCAATCCCACGTTGCCGTCTGCATCGAGATCCCCGACTTGACCCTTGGCGCACTCCGCTTGCTGGAGACCCTCCGCTCCCAAGGCTCCGACACCGGCCGGGACGATGCCGGTACCACCAGGCCGGGTCGTTGGAGATAATCGGTCAAATCCAAGGGCTCAACCCTACAGAGGCAAGGGAAATAAAATTGAAGTACGGTATAACAGAGGGAATTTCAGTGTAGTGCACAAAGATCGGAAAGAGCAAAGGGGGTGGAAGCGAGTCGTGTGAGATTTTTGTGTTCCGCTCTGTGTAGTTCACTTCGCCCTTATTAATTAATTATGTGTTTAAAAAATTACTTGATTCAAAATAAATAAATTTGTTAAATAATAAATAGAGTTTGAGTAAAAAAGTATTTGATTTGATTCGGCTCGAAACTCGAATTAGATGTATTCAAACTTAAAAAAATATTCGGCTTGACCTAACTCGTAAATATTATTGAGGTTATATTAAATTTATATAATATTTAACATCTTATATAAATTGAGCACATAAATATTCGTTAGGATTGAGTTTGGCTGGTACTCGGCTCGAAATAAGCCAAAACATCATAAATTTTAGACAAACTTGGTTCGGCTCATTTATATTAAAGCTCTACTTGTTTAGATTAAAGTTTGGCTCAACTCATTTTATATCAAGTCAAACTTAAATACACTCACGCTACGCGAGGGGACGCTGGCTAGCCAGAGCGAGCTCTCGATGTTCGGCTCAGTTTGACTCGTTTACCCTCCTAGTTGAGCATTGTCATTTTGTATTGTGATTATGTCATAAATTAACTTACACTAGCCATGAATTATATATTACATATATATATACACTTTAATTATATGAATATATTTTAATTAAACAATTAGACAAACTATAATGATCTGCCTTTAGATACTAAATAGATAAGACAGACTATAATAATATAATTATCATTATTTTAAAAGTCAAACTCATCCAATTTGCTGCTCTGTTAATTCTTGATCCTCTCTAACAAACGAACCGCGGGTTTATTAACCATAGAAACTTCTTCCTATTTGAACAGCAAATTACATAACCTATGTATGTTGCCACAATATGAAAAGCGAATTAATAGAAATATATTAACTTTAATTCATATTGCTAGGTAATTAACATGTGTTGGTCATTTGACATTATATATTTCAACTTTTGATTTTATGCTTTTAAAGAGAAAAGATTATTGGCCCTACCTTATAATTTAATTTAGGCTATCCGATTATAAAAATAACTCAAATTAATTGTATATCTTAGAAAAAAACCCTCAGCCACCTGTTTATAATTCTATGAGGTTTATATGGCCAATTTGCCTGGCTATTTGAAAATTTATAAGCTAGCCTGCCTAGTGCCTTCCAATATGAGTGATCATAAGAACTGGGCCTCAATATAAATGGGGACAGGCCCATATATAAACTGAATCCCCGTTTTATTTTATTTTAAATTTGTTTTATTTTTTTATTTTTAATAAAAAACCAGGAGAAAATTAGTGCCAGAAGCTGGATTTTTTCGCAAAGCCACATTTTTATTTAATATTGTGATCGATGTTATCAGTCTGATTTAACACGGCTGGATTGACTATAAATGTTTAGACTAATGATCAAATATAAATCCAATAATCTGAAACATCATGTATGTATTAGTATTTGATCTAAACCTATAAATCATCACCTTTTATTTTTATCGGAGTATTCGATCCAAATATAAAACATAATCATCCATATCATTTTTAAATAAAAAAGATCATATAGATTTATTTGGGTAATCAATTTGTCCTAGCCCGCCTTTATAATAAATCAAAATAAGTGAAATAAATAGATACATCTCTCAATGTAAAATAGCTTATTACTCTAGAACCTTTATACATCAAAATGAAAAAAATATAATAATTTTTTTAAGTAACAAAATAAAAGACTAATTATCGGTAGTTCTTAAGTTCATGAAATGGAAGAATTTTAGGTCGAATGAATCCAAACAATCTATTCCAATCATCATAAGCATAATACTACAAATTTTTAAAGCGATTATAATTATTTTATTATTATTTAATCACTCATAGTATTAGCTCGAAGAGTAAAAATTGATAATATTTTTTTTTTCATCCACATATTAACCCAACAAATTTGAATTTACAATAAAATTGATAACATGTAATCGAGTTAGATTCACGTTGAATATACAATAATTCTCCCACCCTCCTCTATTAAACAAAATTTTATTTATTTTAATAAATTAAAATAAAATAAAAACTATGACAAATTTATTGATAAATTTTGTAAAAATTATTTTTTATTGTAAATATATGAACTATAATTATCAAAAAAAAAATGATAATAATAAAAGTAAAGCCTAGGGCCCTAGACTCAGTGAGGCGGCTTAGGACCAAGTCAAAAGGAAAATTCCATTTCCATAAAAAAAAAACAAACCATGGACAGAGAAGAATAAACACAAGAAGAGCAGTCAACGAAGGCGGAGAAGAAGCAATCAGAGTGAAGAAGCTTCATTGACTGCTCCTACTGCATTCCACCACTCCTCTCTTCCGCCCCCAACCCCCTTCCCCCCTCCCTCTCTCCACCATTCCCAACAAGACTCGGTGGACCAACATGGTGCTTCTCTTCGGACTCGTTGCAGCTTCGTGACCAGAAAGAGCCCGCTTTTGGCAGATTCAATCAAAGTGGGTCGCTTGTTTGCAGCAAAAAGATCTCTTCTTTGCCTGCCTGAGCTCTTGTTTGAAGCTTTTTTTGAGCTGTAGATGGGCACTTGTTGGAGTGCTAGAGTCAAGGCCGAGACCACCACCTTCTCCTCCTCATCTGGTTAGTATCCCTTGCAGCTCAATCAAAAATTGGTTCTTTTTTGGCGTTGGCTGTGATGGATTTGTGGTTTGGGGTTGTGTAGGGGTGAACCCGAATCGGGAGAGTCGGAATTCGTTGAGCAGTTCGAGCGGGAAGGGGTCTACGTCGTCGGTGCCGGCGACGCCGCGCAGCGAAGACGAGATCTTGAGGTCGTCCAATCTGAAAAGTTTCAGCTTTGGCGAGCTCAGGAACGCCACCAGGAATTTCCGGCCGGATAGTGTGTTGGGGGAGGGTGGGTTCGGATCGGTGTTCAAAGGTTGGATTGACGAGAACTCCTTCATTGCGGCGAAGCCTGGTGTTGGATTGGCTATTGCCGTCAAGAGGCTTAATCAAGATGGATTCCAGGGTCACCGGGAATGGCTGGTGGGTACTACTTGTACCGTTTTAGCTGGATTGGATTTTTTTTTTTGGTTGTTGTAAGTTGTTGCATATGATTTGGTCTTTTGGTGTTACAAATGAATTTAAAACTACGTTTTGTAACTCTTGTGTTGTGAATAGTTGGATATGATTCATTGATGAAATAGATGGAATTGAAGGCTCTAGTGTGTTGGAAGTGTAAAGGGATGAGTTGTGAGTAGTTTGATTTTGGAAATTAGTCTTCTTGTTTAAGGGAAATGACAAGTCATTTGCCACCCGGAATAGTACTGATTTCATTTTTGGCCATCTTTAGGTGGTACAATTAACAGATGAGAATTTTAATGCTAGTACTTTTTTTTTTTTTTGGTAAGTTGTTGCATGACTCAGTTGGATGGAATTGCACATTCTATAGTACTAGTATCGATTTTGTCTGTTGGTGTCACAGAGGAATTCAACATTGGATTTTGTAGCTTTTGTGATGTGTATAGTTGGATACAATTCATTGATGAAATAGATGGGATTGAAGGTTCTAGTGTGTTGGAAATGTGGAGGCTGGAGATTTAAGTACTCTATATGGTCTATGGTTGAAAGGAAATGCTAAGTGATATGTCTGTGATATGCTCATGGATTCATAGGCAGAAGTCGTTTATCTGGGACAATTACACCATCCAAATCTTGTGAGATTGATTGGCTATTGCTTAGAGGATGAGCAGCGGTTGCTTGTTTATGAGTTTATGCGTCGAGGAAGCTTGGAGAATCATCTATTTCGAAGTAAGGCCAGCAAAACATTTTTGTCTTTGTAAATTTTACTTGGTCGCTATTCCGTTCTTTTCATTTAGGTTGCAACAATTGAACGTTTACTGCCTTTGATCTTTCTTATTTGTTTTCTTATTGAATTAGGGGGTTCCTACTACCAACCACTATCATGGAGCTTACGGATGAAGGTTGCTCTTGGTGCTGCAAAGGGCCTCGCCTTTCTTCACAGTGCTCAAACTAAAGTCATCTATCGGGATTTTAAGACATCGAATATACTTTTGGACTCTGTATGTGATCTTTAATGCTTCCCTATAGTTGTGTACTCCTCTTTACTTCCATTTGTGCTCAGTTTATTTCTAAATGATCTTAGAGCATCAAATATTATCTTTTTTTTTTCGATGGATGATATAGGACTATAATGCAAAGATTTCGGACTTTGGATTGGCTAAAGATGGACCTACAGGTGATAAAAGTCATGTATCAACTAGAATCATGGGAACATATGGATATGCTGCTCCTGAATATCTAGCAACAGGTGACTCTTTATCTTTAATGTGTTTCCAAGATTGTAGAAAGTGATTGCAAACATTTCACCATTGAATCGGATGTGAAAACTGGATATCCCACTTTGTGGCTTGTATTGATCGTAAAAGCTTGGACATATTTTCAACTTTTGTTACTATTTGTCTTCCTCCCTATATTGTTAACAACCCACACCATCAAATTCTAGGTCATTTGACGGTTAAGAGTGATGTGTATAGCTTTGGCGTCGTCCTCCTGGAAATTATCTCTGGTCGACGAGCTGTGGACAAGAACCTTCCACCTGGGGAGCACAACCTAGTGGAGTGGGCAAAGCCATACTTGTCACACAAACGCAAGGCCTTCCGTGTGATAGACTCTCGGCTCGAAGGCCAGTACTCACTGACTGTGGCTCAGAAGGCTGCATTGTTAGCACTACAGTGCATCTCAATGGACGCCAGGATCAGGCCCAGCATGGACGAAGTGGTCACCGCACTGGAGCAACTTCAGGATACTAGAAGTTCAGCTAGAAGCCCTGTAATTGAGCCAACTGCCGGAACTCGTAGTGTGGGATATAATGAACAACGCTCGAGGAGAAGATCAGATGAGAGCTGGATGGGTACTCAGGCATCCTATCCTCGCCCATCTGCATCTCCTCTGTATTGTTAAGTGTGAGGAAGCTCGGGCAAGTTTAAGGTAAAATGTAAATGACTGCCCATGGACACCATTTCATGATCTTTGCCTATACGCAATAACATAATACCAGCTGACAGGAGTGTTTCTTTTTTCCTAAGTTGGAGTGTTAGTAATACTCTTCATTCTACGGGATTGTTTGTACAGTGGTTCTTTATAAAAGGACAGTGTACTCATAGAGGGGTGATTGGATACTAGTAGAGGTGCCATATACCAATAGCTTGCAATTTCTTGTAGTGTGTGTAATAAGAAAATTTAGTGCATCATGTATACCTGTTTGTGTTATGTATTTGTTTAACAAAAAGAGCCTGTTAATCTGATGGACTTTTTTCTTTTCTGGCCTCACTCTTCCTATGCTTATATCATCAATTAGATACAACTCTTATATAATTTGGTTTTTATGCCAAAAAACGGTTGTTCACGTTCTACTTAAGACACTCTTTTTTCTTTTTTCTTTCCTTAAAAAAAACAATTCTTGTTTACGAGAACGTTTGAAGTACTTTTTGATCCTATATTAATAAGCCGAGGGCTAAGCCCCATGCCACACTGAACAACGTACATACCAACTCAAGCAAAGATTCATTTGATTAACATTAGTATTCTTCGCTTTATTGAACTTAATTAATTAAGAAAAATGGTCCAAAATGCAAATTGCAACAGGGTAGCAAATTTAGTTTCACATAAAACAAGCCTGCAAAGTGAAACCCAGAACCTCAACACTAACGCAAGACTACAATCATGTAACAATTTGATAAATTTCAACCGAATAATAGACATTTGATGTTTACAAAGCCTTGCTTCTTCGCTCATAATGTTCCTTACCAATATATCATTCCTTTATGATATACGATGAATAGTTATTTGGCAACTACAAGCCATTGTGGATGGGTGATCATACCCAAAATAAACATATGATAAATTTATTTATAGAGGAAACACACAGCTGATCGGGGAAAGAACCTCCGCAAGAGGGTTACTCCATATCCAGTATTTGAGTATTCAAGGCAGACTGATCCGTAATATGCTCAATCCCAGTAATACTCAAAATGATGTTTTGAAGCCTCAATTAACTCCAACCTGGCTGGACAAATTTTTCCTTCAAAATTGGCAGCACCATGCACAAATCAAAGGTACTTTACCATACCCCGTCCTTCAGCGCTGATTTTCGTTGCTTGAAGCTTCTTCTTCTTAGGAGCCTTCAACTGCTGAAGTTTTCGATTCATCTGAACAAGCAGGACCATAAAAGGATTGCTTTATAAAAATACTTCACCTAATGAACTTTGTTTAGACAACAGGTGAGGTTTAATAGTTAAAAACAAAAGGAAAGACTCTTTAACCTTTAGGCGCCGTTGGTCTTGCACAACCTGTTTTGCTTTAGCCCTAATCTCATCAGGATCAACCTTAGATTGTGGGCGCACAACAAAATCAAGTGGCAGTGCTTCAGGCCTAGAAGCATGGTGCCGAGATGATGACTGGCCAGAGGATTTTGATTCTCTGCCATATATTAAAATATTAGCTAGCATCAACTGCAGCTGAATGCATCAGCATCGAAAAGAGTGTAATATATTACTGAGAGAAGCCACTCAAGTCCAGATCGTCATCCCTGGATTCAATTCCAGCAGCCTTGGATGTTGGCCTTCATAAATAAAATACACAATGCATAATTTAAGACAGAATTTGATAAAATGTACAACACACGCAAAGATTAAGAAAAACAGTTTCAGTTCACATACTTCTTCCCCGGTGTTCTCCTGTAAAGAACTCTATCAACATCATCAACATTCCGCATATCTTCAAACCGAGTACTTTTATTGAATATTGGACGACTCTGCCAAAATGTTCGGCAAATAAGGAAAGGACATCAAAATTGAAAAGACGATTACCCAAGAGCAACGGTAACAAAGACCTACAGAACCAAGAGTTAATGAAAATGATTCAACTGACATAACCCCCCAATTCAACAAAGCTGAAATTAGCAACAGTCACAATAGAAAATCATTAAAAAATATTAATGTCACTAAAAATTTAAGATTCTGAAGGACACAGCCAGAATGGTCTATAAAAGGAAATATACTTTTAGATTTGGATGCACAAAGTTAAAACAGAACAAATAACTCGGAAGTTTTGACCCGCATTTCTACTAAACTATTGAGTAAAACTATTACTGTGCATACACTGGCATTTCCCCACGGTAAACACACTTACCCATTTATCAACCAATTCTTTGGCAAGTTTTCTATTGGACGTTGTCTCTTCATCTGATCTTGACAAAAACATTATAACCTGCATCATACTAATTACAGTAAGATACTATAACCAGACTTTACATGTCATGACAAACATCACCTTTCCAAGGCCACTCTTTTTTAGCTGCTCTCTCCTGTCATATTGTTCTAAATCAATAGGAAACTGCAAAAGAGAACAAAATAATTATTGATAAGTACACTAATAAACGATAAACCAAGTATGGAAAATAATTTCCTGACATCATTAGAAACATAAAATACATGTAAACAATAAAAATTTGGGCAGCTGTTACATACATCAATTAGGATTTTCAGTATAGCTGTTCGAACATTTATGCTAGGCAAGCTTCCATCTGGAAGAGGTTCAAGCCATTCCCTCAATGTACCCAGAACCCCACGATCTAGAAAGTCTTGTTGAAGTTGTTTCCTACAGAATAAATAGATGATGGAGATTAAAACAAAAATTGAATGAACACAAGCAAAAGTGCATCAAAACAAAAATCCGAAACTAGCCAACTTTGACATTAAAATTAAGGATATCTTACTTTGAAAGGACCTCAGTGAGGAGAGGTAGTTTCTTCAACTTATTAATGGCAGGCTTTGACTGCCTGTTCAGATTAGCATCTTCTTCAGCTGCAACCTCAAGATCAGCCAGAACTTCTTCTACGAGCATACCAATTTCCGCAGGCGATTTTTCAGCTTTCTTCTTCTTCTTTCCAACCTTAAAGAGTTGATTGATTTCATCATCTTCTCTACCTTCTTCTGCCTGCAGCATACCAAAAGACTGAATTGTGAGATAGAGAAGCAACCACGGAAACTACTGTTGCACAGGTACATAGATACAAAACCATCATAACGAATTCTAATTTAAACTGGGCACTTGACCCCTCATTCATTTAAATCTATCAACAGAAAAATAAAGTACTGATTGCATAAACAGTCAGGAAACAAATAAGAATATAGAAAATGAAAAAAAAGAAGAATTCAATCATTGAATTACACAACGCAAACCTGTGGAGCATCCCCAGCAGAGGCTGCCTCGTTATCACTGCCAAATCTATCAGCAGGGTCGAGACCACTATCATCAATAAAAGCATCATCATCCATAGTCCTAAGACCTTCCCTATCATCCTGAACATTGAAGGGATGGATGAGGTATCAGTCCAAAAGTTTTCAAAGAAAAATAGATGACCAAAATAGGAAAGAAAAATGACAGCGAAGCTGCCTTTTAGTATAGTTTACCTCTGAATCGCCCCCTGCAATGGTATCCCACATCTCCTTCATCTCTGGATCACCTCCAAAATCTCTTGACCTACTTGAGGAGCCACCCTTGGATCCCATTTTCTGACCTCTTTCATGCATTCTACCAGACTTCACAATCTTCTCCTTCTTTCCACTGTCCATCTCCTTTCCCATCTTCCTCTTCTTTGACGAGTACTGCTCATCGTCAGAGACATCCTCACCAGCCAACACCCTCATTGCAGAAGCATCGTCGTCATAATCAACTGTGCTCACCTTACCACCCTTCTTCACAAGCCGTTTCCTGGGCTTTGCTCTAGATGACTCGGACTCGCCAGGGGCAGAGTCAAAAACTGGTGTTGGTGACCTCTCCCGGCGCCAGTCATCATCCTCAAGACCAGGGGACTGTTCCCGATCAGATTGCATATCAGGGTCCATAAGTGGCTCCCCTTCTTCGTCCACATATCTGCATACATCCCATCCAAGGTCATTACCAAATTTATAAGCATCCGTATATGCAAAGTTTCATCCACTTAAAGTAGATAATCACAAGCCAAAAAGCAAAATATTTCCCCATATAAGCAAAATTGCATCTACCCCAAAAGTATATATAAAATTCCATCTCAACTTAAGGCACAAATTCTCTCCAGCACCCATAACATATAAAATCCAATCCACTTCAAAACAAGCAACACACCTCACCCCTTACAATAAAATTTTAATCCAACTACGAGCATATACTCACAACTCAAAAACAAAAACTTCTCCATCACCCACACAAACATAATTCCATCCAAAATGAAAATCCCTCAAAACACTAATTTTTTCCCAGCACCCATACTCATTAATGCCAGTCCATTTCAAAACAAAAAAAGCACCTCAAGACACTAACATTTATCCACCATCCTCAGCTAAAAATTCAATCCAACTTCAAACATATAATCACAAATCAAAACCCAGACATTTCCAGCACCCATACAGAAAAAATTCCATTCACTCCAAAACTATAATCTCAACCCAATACACCAAATTTTGTCTCAGAACCCATACATATAAAAAACAATCCAATTCAAAACAATGAACGCACACAAAAAATAAAATAAAATAATTAATTTTATTAAGCACCCTAACATAAAAAAATTCAGCCTAACTCCAAACATATAAACACATCCCAAAACACAAAAAAAAAACCCGAACCATAAATATAAAATCCAACCAATTTAAAAAACAGCAAATCGAAAGAACACAATTCTTCCCAGCACCCGATCAACAAAAGCCAATCCGGCTCACGAAAACAATCACGGCTCCAAGACTACAACTTTTTCACACACCAATACAAGCGGACCCCAATTTACTCCACAAAATACAACCCACAAATCAAGGCCAAAAAAAGATAATGAATGAAATGGGAGAAGGAATCAGAGTATCACCCGTCCATGTCTTCCGCCGCCGGTGACGGCGGTGGTGCTCGCCGGAGTTTGATCGGAGGAGCAAACACGGACGAGGTTCGACGTTGGCTTCTAGGGTTGACGACGACGAGTCGACTACCATGAAGAAGCATCCAACCCAACCCAACCCCAATTTTTTTAAAAAAGACCGACCCATCTAATTGCAGATGTGGTTTGGTCGAGCATTAATATTCCCCAAAAACGGTTCATCTTAACATAAATCTACCTTAATTAGAGAAAAAGGAAAAAAATTTATGAGCCCCTTTTATCACAAAATCGGTTTGATTAGTTAAGAAAAAATTAGTAGAGGAGAGGCAAAGGCGGCGCAGATTATGAATGAGAGGCAAAAGGAGTTAGAAGTGACTATGCCTGGTTTCATTCAAACTAGCTATGATTTTCCTGCGCAATGCATGGGTATTTTTTTAAGTTTAATTTGTTAAAAAAATATTAAGATAAACTTATTATTACTAAATACTTCTTAAAAAGTATTTTTTACGGCTATAACCAATTATATTTCCCCCCTTTTTAAGTTTTATTATGGGTTCAATCATGATTTGGTTAGTTAAAAAAATCTTATAATTAGACGGTTTTATTTGTTACGCTAAAATTGAGATAATTTATTGATTTAAAAACTATAATTAAAGTTATGCTAGAAACGTCTTTGCTTTAGAGAAAATGTAGGTATGTGTCGTTGATTATTTACTTAATATATATTTGAAATGTCATTTTGATTTATTTACGTAATATATTCTTATTACATCATTCGATGATATTGATCCATATTTCGAAAGAATTTTTCTACATTACCATTTTCTTTGCAAAATATTATTTCACATAATCCATCGATGAAAATTGATTTGAAACAAAAATAGATGAAAAAAGTCTTCAAAAATTTTTGACGTTTTTTTTCCAAAGGCAAAATTTTGAAGTTGGTATGGGTTTAATCTCTCTATATTATACATGGGCCTGGGATGTCGTTACAGTGGGAATTGGGCTTTGCAGCGTATAATCATTGAACTCATCAGCCCATTGCCTTAGTTGGTCTTCCATACCTAAATGAGCCGAGCCGAACTTTGACGTAAATGAGCTAAGCCGAGCTTGTTCAAAATTCATGACGTTTGAACTTGGCTCATGTTTGGCTTGCTATATTTTCGAGTCGAGCTCGAGCCGAACAAATATTTGTATTTGGTTTGTACTCGATTTATATATGATCAAAATTTTCTTTCCAACACTATACAAGTTCAATGTGACCTCAATAGTATTAACGAGCCGAGTTAAATCGAATATTTTTTCGAATTTGAATACATTGAATTCGAGTTTCGAGCTAAGCTGAGTCAAACACTCTTTATCTCAAGTTTTATTCGTTATTCAACGAATTTATCCAATTAGAGTCGAGTATTTTTTTTATTACAAAATTAACAAACACGAGCCGAGCCGAACGCAAAAAACTTGCGAGTAGGCTTAACTTGTGTACACCCTTATACAAGCATATCTGATGCCTCTTGTTCTAGCTGATTATATCATAAGTAGAAGTCTTGAACTGGTTTATAGCAAAAAACATTGATTAGTGATTATAACCTTGTTCATTAACTATTTGTTTTACGTGTAATGCATGGATACGAATGTTTAAAACTACCTATATTACATCAACCAATTTTGTAACATGGAAAATGATCTTGGGTACTTTTTGGCAATTCTTCTTCTTGAACATCATATTGACCTGAATCCAACTACGTTAATTGTGTGTCGTTTCATCAATAGTCTGCTACAAACTGGGGGGAAAAAAACCATTCCTTTTAAGTACAAGCATTGACAAGGGATCAATCATCCCCAGCATGTGTTTCTCTCTACTGAGTCATGCTACAAAAAGCCATTGCCAAGTAGATGACAAGGGATGCCATAAAATCAACCTTGGTGCCGGGCATCACATGTAGAGACATGTGCAACGAAGGTTGGCAAAGCCAAAACCAACCAATAGATGGTAGAAGTTCCCATCATCAAGGCCCCAATTATCCACCCTAGCATTCATGTGTTACAACACAGACCATAGGAAAAGTAACCGAAATGCTGCCATCAACAGGCCACACACAATTCCTTGATTAAATCACACTGGCCACAACAATTTAATACAGTGATGGACATGGCCATGTAACATGTAACAGCAATAAACAAGGTGCAAGAACACAACAGCTGCTTTCATGTGATACAACGACTCTGCTTCTACCATTCTTATAGTAATGGGATTGTCCGTTGCTCAAGCGCAAACCCAACTGGATATTCCAATATTCTATGAGCTCAGAAATCCATAAGAAGTCATATATTCTACTTCATTAACTTCCCAACTTGTTGTAGGTCAGCTTCCCAACTAAAAGGGCAGCAAATGCAGCAGAGATCTGCCCCTTTGGATCTTTCACTCTGACATATATATCCCACAAACGTGATCTGGTACCAGCTTATCCCACACCACACCACCTGCAAACAAAGCTATCAAAGCATTCGGTTATCTTATCCCAAGAATATCACCTGCCTATTGCTTGGTTGGCTGCCCTTTTCCTCGCATCTTAATCTTACCTCGCCGGCTAGCTATTTTTGCTAAAACATACATAGCAAATGTGCAGCCTGCTAGATCAAGGTGCAAAGAGAGACAGCTAGCTAGCTGGTCTTCTTTTTTTGTGCCAGTGATTAGTATTTGTTTTATGATTTTGAGCTGGGTTTTGGGTCTTCGTACATGGGATCTATTTCCATGGCAAAACAGAAAGGACCTACAAAGTATTGGCACAGTTCTACTCATTTTGCACATTCATCACGTACATTGTAAATTATGAGAAGTGTAACTTCTCAACCGGAAAAGTGGGTCTTATGAAGCTCCTGTCAATGATTGTTTTGCATTTATCTTCTTTCTTTACAGTATGCGGATTTGATCCATTTTTTTTGTCTTTTTACTCGTAAACTGAGATGGGTCTTTCCCAGTTGAGATCTAAGATCTGTTCTTCCTGGTAAAGACTTCTAATCATTTGACACAAGTGCAGAATTAGGAGGAAATGACAAGCGAGCATCGTTTTGGTCAGAGTTTGATGGGCTGTCCAATGTTCATGAGAAAAGTTGATGAATAAGGATGTGGTCCAAAAATTACTGTCATACACAAATGAGAGGTTGCAAAGGCTGGCCCGGCAAGGCAGCCATGAGATAGATATATTAAAAATCTTTGTTGAGAGGAATCTCTTGCGTTTCAAACAAAGCAAAGGGTTTAAGGGGAAGGAAGCGTAGGAGTTTTGACCTGGATACTCTGACATGGTGCTCGCTTATAAGTCAAGAAATGCCCCAAGTGCTGTACTGGTTCCCTGTAACTTGCATTACCCGGAAAGGGCTTCCTCCCAGCTCCAAAGTATCCCTCTCAAATCTTTACATGTTTTCACGTTATTGTGTTGTTTTAAAGCCTCCTTAAACGAGTTGTTAGGCAAATATAGTGTAGAAACTTTCCAACGGATTTGTATTGCTTCTTGGAGATAAATGCTATGACCTTGAAATGCATGTATTATATTGCTGGAAATAAGACTTCAAGGTTGATTTATTAATGCCAAATGGGCATGTTAATTTTCTTATCAATGTTGAACATGGTGAATATTAGCTGCCCAAGACGTGATATAACTTCATTGCCCATAATTTCATGTTTTTCATGCATTTCTTTCCCTGTGTAACATGTGATTATAGTCGAAAATATTTTCCAAATACGATTCAGGTAGCTTTTTTTTTCAAGTTAAACATAATTTTTCAAGAGCACAACATCCCCAGATTGGGTCTTAGAGACAACCTTATCGATTAACTTCAAAAATATAATCCTCACAGATGATAATTTTCCATCTAATAGATTAATTGTTGGTGTAAATATTGTTGACAATTTATTTTCCATCATTGTACATTACCCAACTGCAATGCATATACGTTATTGTGTGCAAGATCGAAATTCATGGCAAAAAAAAAAAAAAAACGAAAACAAAAGAACAGGATTCAATGAACCAAGTTCTTTAAAAATGATGCTAACTAAGTAGCGGATAAAGTTGTGAATAAACATAAGATGGCCAAAGCTGCCAAAGTCTGGTAGTTTCTTCGAACACTTCAAAACAATGGGGAAGAACCCAATACGGTGTATTGGCCGCCCCGCCAGACTTGAACACTTTCTTCTTGGTCAAATACAACACAACTCTTTATCTTTCTCTCAAAGTCTTAACTCAAAATTGAGTGCAATCTTTGGCCAAAGCATCCAAACTTAAATATGTTTGTTATCCGCAGTTTAACTCGTAAATAAATTTACTAATTTTTTACTAAATTATTAATTACAATTAATCCCAGTAATTGTTGAAAGGCAGGGATTTCCATTGCAAAATAATAATAATAATAATAATAATAATAATAATAATAATAATCACTTCCCAACCATATCAAATCAGACCTACCACACCAAACAATGTTTTGTCGTTATTTTATGATCACCCTGATCAAATAAATGAATAGTATCATGATCAGAGATTAAAAAACTAGGTGATAATCCAGGTTAAAATATTATACCAAACATTAGTGTCATGGACAAATGCTAGTGTCATGGACTCTCAATGGTGCTTAATCTTTAATTAATCTTGACTCATTACTCATCAATTACTTTTAAAAATTAAACATGAAAGGCCAAATAATTGTAAGCTCTTTATGGGTGTTAATTAATGCCCGTTTTTGTCAATAGTACAAAAACAAAGGACAAAAGACATAGATATATGGTATATTTGAAATAATATATATATATATATATATGGTTGTCAATTGATCAAATAAGTTCATTTTCATGCTAATTAAAATTTTCAATTGGTGTTCATTTTGTCTGATGCATTAACACTTACAAACTAATTAGAATAAGTTCAGGTTCAGATGTGATTATATTAGCATCTAAACCTGAAGATTACATCATTTTTATTTACTACTTTATTTATATATGATCTTAATCCTCAAAGTCTTATCTGATTTGATTTCAATGTGATTGAACAAAATAATATAAATAAATATAAAATTTAACATAAAAATGGAGGAAAATTTATAAAAAGATATTATTTTAAATATTTTAAAATATATTTTTTATAAAATATCACTTATTCGGATCAGATACAGATACATATTAAATCACCCTCAAATTCATATCCTAAGCAAATAATTTTTTTTTATATTCTATATTTAAAAAATCCAAATTCAAATCAATCTAAAACTATATTATATAGGTCAAATTTAAGGACATTGGATATCAAAACCCATCCCGGCTAATTACACACAAATAAAAATTATTTATGGGTTAGCCTTAGTAAGTTTTATTTTTCTTTTTTCAACATTTAATTAATTATACTGTAGAGGTAGATCCTTCTAGTGGTCCTCTAGATGCATTAATAGTTAATAACCTGTTGTATGGACGATAAAAGTGCTTGGGAGAGGTGACCGGTTGAGCCGGTGACATTCGGGTGGGGACGGGTGTCCAACCGACAAGGGCGGCGGTCGTGCGCGACGTGTTCGTAGCCGCTCATTTCGGATCACCTCTTCTCAATCCGCGGGCCCCACCACATATTCCGACCCCCTGCCCCACCATCCTTATCCTCCCCCCTAACGCCGTCAGCTCTCGTGGCGGGGCCTCCGCGCACGTCACCCGATCCGCCGTCGGGATATGACGGCCGTGAGGGTATTTCGGGAATGAAAAGAAGGGAGTGGATAGAAAACGGGGGCGATCCGAAACGTGGCCTCCACCGCACGTGTTGCTTTCCAGCGTGGCACGTGCTTTTCCACCACGTGGCTGGTTCTGGATAACGTTTCAGCATCTCACTCAGTTACGCCATTTCTTTGCTCTTTTTTTATCCACCGCTAAAAAAAAGGAAAAAAAACAAAACACTCATAAACTATTATATATATATTTTTATTAGGAAAAAAAGGCTATCATATTTCTTAAAAAAAATATATGAAGACTACTATATTTAGATGATGATCGGCGAAATTATTCATATATTTTTTTAAAGAAATATGATAATATTTACATGTAATTTGTTGGAGGGGTGATGAACTAGATTATAATATTAGGTTAATAATGTTTATATAGAGATGTTCTTAAGAGCCTTAAACATTTTAATTTTACTATTTATTTTTATTTGTTATAAACAAAATTTTATATCCTTTTAATGAATATACCAGAAACAATACAAACAAACGTCTTATCATTTATGAAAATTAAAATGACTATAACAATTTCACTAAAACTAAAGAATTCTTAGGCATCTGGATCTTAAATAACCAATCTCACTGCCATCGTACATACATTTACATAAAATGGATTTAATATCGTAACGATAAAAATATGTTTCAAAATACATTCTCATCATTCACAATTTGATAGATCTGAGTATATATTCCAAAAGAGTTGGATCTGGGTAGTGTTTTCTTACAATCAGTTTTTTTTTTCTGATAGTAAAAACATGAAAAAAAAGATAGATCTAAGCAGTTGCTAAGTATGTTGTGTGTCTCCAATAAAATTTTTTCTTAATTTCATGACCAACCAAAACAAAAAAAAAGTTTTGTTGAGGTTCTTTTCTCGTGAAAGGAGGAGGTGACAGTTATTGGCTTTCTTGACAGTTGGACAGAGACGATAACGTGCCCTTTCTTCTTCCTCTGTCCATTTCCAACTTTTATTTTTTTTAAATTATATATAAAATCGTATACAAATTTTTTAAAGTAGATAATAAAGAAATAAGTTTGCAGCCGCACGTTAATCTCAATGCTTTATCTAATATTCTTTATTTTACGTGTCATCCCCTCGACTAAATTCAGAACACAAAAAAGGTTATTAAAAATATTATTATTATTTTTTAATTATTGGTGTTAAATTTTAACTATAATCTCAAATTTAACTCATTTTTAAATTAAATTAAAAATATTATCAGCGTTCGAACCATTTATTAATCTACATACTATTAATTATATAATCTTACTTACTCTCTTGATTAACTGGTTTCTACCACAATGACATTAGTCATTAATTTAACTTACCATAATTAAATGCATTTGTCAACTAACTTCACTTTTATGGCAAACTTGATTGCTTTATTTGTAAAAAAAGAACCGTCTCCGATAATTTTATTGTACATGTAATTTTAATCTTAGTCTATAACCGCCAATTTTTATGTATGCAATCTAATCAATATAATCAAACTTGTACTCGTTATCAAGGTTAGGATAATGATTTATTTTCCCAATCTCCTTTTAATATTAATTACAAATTACACAATAAGCAACATTCATTAATTTTTTATAAAAAGGTTTTCTCGTTCCGTTACGATGCCCAAACTACCCAACTAGTGACACATAATATTTATTAAATTTTATTAATTAAATTTAAATTAAATTGTATATGAATTTTATTTATTTTTTATATTATTAAATTAATTTAATATCAACCCTCTTTATCTTAGAGTTCACAATTTTTTTCCTATTTCATTATTTACTGTTTACAGTTGACTCTAGCCCTAAAATAAATTTATGAGTTCATAAATGCATATTTAATTTTAATTTATTATTATTATTATTTTAATTTAATATCTATTAATTGCATTTAAATTATAAATTAATCATATTTTGTATAATTTAATTTAATACATCAAAATTATGTATTATTATAAATTTCAAATTTAACCTGTAAATCGTTCCATTCTTTGACTTTTATGATATTAGTCGATCATGATTCATGACCACAAACCGTGCGGGTTCCACAAACGACATCTGACCCCATTCAACATTTCCGGGCCCACAAACGGTACCTTTTGCATCGTGGAAGGGAATATCCACACACCGTTCCCTCTATTCCCCTACATCGGACCGTCCGTCCTCCGCAACACCACGTGGAAAGCATCCGACCGTTGAAACGAACGTGGGGTAGCGGCCGGGTGGAGAACCGGTCTCCTTGGTCGGGACGACCGGACAAGCCGGCCACCCACGTTCTGGGCGACCGGCTACCCCCGGTCACCCGCCCTCAAACGCAAGGCGGGTGGGGGGGTTTAAGCCGAAATTAAAGGGAGTGGTTTTCAGAGGGTTTTGGAGGGGAAAAAAAGATTAAAAAAAAATCGCATTTTTTTGGTGCCATAAAACGGAGCAAGGTTTGGTTCCGATTCCTTGTTGAATTTTGGAGCTCGTCATCGGATTTCGCTTCGAATTGTCTGCGCAATCGGTGCATGGTGCAGTTGGTGAAGAGAATCCGGTATTTTTCGGGAAGTTTTTTTTTTTTTTTTTTTTTTTTTTTTTTTTTTTTTTTTTAATGGTGATGGGAGCGGATCGAGGGTGGGAGTTGGATTTGAAACCATTTGATTGAGTTGGAGGTGTTGAGTTTGGAATTTTTTTTTTTAGCGGTGGTTGTGGATCGGTAATTGCGTGTTGGAGGCCGGCGTGTGGTCGGTATTTCTGTTGGAGAGTTTTTGAATTTGGGAGGGTCGATTGTCTGGGTGTTTTTTTTTCCCGGCGAATTTCGGTGTTTGAGATGATTTGGGTGGAGTCTTTTTTGTGAAGAAAAGAGATGTTTTTGTTTTGTTTGAAAGATGCTGTTTGAGGATTTTTTTTGTTGGCTTTCTTTTTGTTTAAATTCGGAGCTCATGTGCTTTGAATTGTTCGCAATTTTGATTTTTTGTGTGTTCGTGGTTCAATCGGAGACTCAGATCGGGGTTGTAATGTTCGTAAGATTGCAGAGCTGTTTGGAAAAAAAAATGATGGAAATCTTTTTTTTTCTTTATTTTTCGCGAATCTTATTCGTTTTCGTGATTACGCACCGTTCATTTAATTCTCTGTAACAATTTTTGTACGCCGGAATTGGCCGCGCCGGATCGACGAGATCCGTGGTCGGAGTTTTTGCATGGATTTTGGCGACTGTAATCTTCGGAAAATTTGTTTGCATATTTGCCAATCTTGTCTTTTAAAAATTTCACAGCTTTCTAGCGACTTTGGTGTTTTCCTTCCTGTGAAGTTGTTCTCTTTAAGACAATTTTGTGCTGATCTTTGCAATTATTTGCCCTCTTTGTCTGCAAATGGGACGAGTGACGATGCTATTTTAGCCGCTCCGTTTTTTTTTTCAAATTGATGAATATAACGGATGTCCTAGGTGTTGTTATGGTACTGTTCATCTTGCATTGCCGGAATTCTTTGTTGTTGGTTACCTTTCGCCGTCGTTAAAAAAATTGAGTTTTCATTCCAGATTGGTTTTGCTCATTTATTACCTGTGGGCTTTTTCTTTTTTTTGTTACTGATTGTTGTAATGTGGAAACTCACTGTATCTGTTAATTTGTTTTCTTAGTGATCTGTTCTTGCAATCTGGCAATTCTTTCTTATTGATTAATTCCATTTGTAGGGGCTAAATTGATTAAGGTGGTGAAGACCTTGGCAGAGTAGAATATCAGAAGCTAATATTAATTGCCGTGCATGATTCACTGTGATATGGTGCAGCAGAAGAGGTCGGGATATGGATTTCATGGCTACCAGGTGCCTTCAATGCCGCGCGGATCAAGATCAGCCAGGGTAAATTTGCCTTCCTCCTTTTTATTTGTCTGCAATTCTACCACAAAAAAAAAAAAAAAAATTTACAGTGCAATTTGAGACTTATTCATTGTTGTTGTCTTTAGGGGAAAACTTCTTTCAAGAAGAAGGCGGATATTGGTAACATGTGTGCGTTTGATCTGCTTGCTACTGTAGCTGGGGAGTTATTGCAAGAGCAGGAAAGCTCTCTATTAAGTCCTAAGAGGGCTGTGGCTCCTCGACCCACTGATGCGGTCAAGATCGAGCCATTGGATCGCTTAAAACCATTGAAACGGGAGGTTTATGATCAAGGAAGCTGTGATGAGAGTGCTCCGTCCTTTCATAAGAGAGTGCAAAGGGACTCTCAAGTTGATGCTATTAAGGCCTGTGCTGAGACTGGCAAAGTTGACCGTTTGAAATGCTCTCCGAAGAAACCTGATAGGGTGATTGGTAAAGGTTTTTCTGGAGGAAGCAAATATGCTTTGGGTTGTTCTATTTTCGTCAATCATGGCATTCTTAAGGATGAAAGGGACGGTTGCCCTACTGATCATCCCAAGGCTAAAAGAGAGGATGATATGGTGGGAGATGTGCGAACTGAAACCAAAGGGAATGGAAGCGTGATAAACGGGCTTTCCCCTAACATGTGCTGTATGGAGGATCCAATGGCGGTGGATGCCAAGGCTTCAACTCTAGTTAGTTCTGATAGTGGTGTCGAAATGCCCTTTCCTGGTGATAATGCTCCTTATATTGATTCCTTTGTAAGGTGTCATAACAATGGCAAAATAGATGCAGGAGATGATGACGAAAATTCTTCTGGGTGCACTGATCCAAGCACCAGAAACATGAGATCCTATAAGCCACCGCACATTGGAGACCCTAGAATAAGAAAATGTATGGCATCTAAATTTTATAAAGTATCACCAACATTCTCGAGGAATGGTGAACTCTCTAACTACGGTACATCATACTCTGGCTCTGCCTTCTTTTTTGTCAGCTTTGCATTTCTGATACCAAGTTTTTATTTTATTTGGTTTTAAATATGTCATATTATGTCGGTTCAGATAATGGTATGAAGCTAGTTTATCGAAGTAGGAAGCTTTCTTCTGCACGGCACAGGTCTCAACGAGTCTCTAATAACAAAAGAAGAAAGTTCTCTGAGAGGGGTTCTACTTTAACATCTGATGGAGGGAATAGCAGTGAGGGGCTCTCTGATTCATCTGGCAAACCTTATCAAGGAGCAGCGTCCTTTTTTACTGCGAAGAAGCATGGAGGTCTGTTTATTCTCACAAAGCATGAGTAATTCTCATTGGCTTCGATTGTGTTAAAGAGTGTTAAAATGCTATGCAGTGAATGTGCCCTCTTCCTCATTGGTTGGTGAAAGACCATCTTATGGATCCAGCAATTCTTATGGTAAGCTGATCGTTTTGAAAATTCTGTGTTTTATGCCTGCTTGATCATAGACAGTTTACACATATGGTGTTCCTTGTGCAGTGAAGCTTAGGATTAAATCATTCAAAGTGCCTGAGCTACTTGTTGAGATTCCCGAAACTGCAACAGTTGGATTGCTTAAGGTATTTAATCATCTAGTTTACTGCTTTACTTAATGGCCACATGAGTTTCTTCATCACTGATTATTACGAGGGGAGTAGCCTAATGGTGGGTCATTTGATTGTTTGAAATTCAGAGGACTGTTTTGGAGGCCGTGATGTCTATTCTTGGAAGTGGAATACGAGTTGGAGTTCTTCTGCAAGGAGAAAAAATTAGAGATGACAATAAAACCTTGGTCCAAAGTGGAATTTCTGTTGATGATAAACTAGACGGTCTAGGATTTGCTCTTGAACCCGGTCCAGTTCAATCTTCCCTCCCCAATCTTTACGAAGAGGAGGCCCATTTTTCACATGGGGATAAAACTCAAGAGGTTCCCAGGTATTAATAGGAATTGTTTGTTGTGGTTATTAGTTAAAATTTTGAACTAAAATGCTCTGACGAGCCATTGTTGCATAAATAATATCTGAGAAAATAAACTTGTCTTTCTTGTCAAGGCAACCTGCCATTCCCACCATCGAGAAAATGATGCCTGAGGGCTTCATAGAACCGTCACGTCCAACTATGAGCAATCATGATGAAAGCAGCTATGCTCTTTTGCCGAATTTCTCTGATATGGATTTAGATAAACCTTTGCCATATTCCCAGGCTTTGGTTGCTCTTCCAGTGATGAATGTAGATGCACTGGCTGTTGTCCCCCATCAGTGCAAATCAAGGCGATCAGAGCTTGCTCAGCGGCGTACTAGGAGACCATTTTCTGTATCAGAAGTAGAAGCTCTGGTTCATGCTGTTGAAGATTTGGGAACTGGGAGGTATATAATTAATTTCTATTTTCTCTTACCTTCATTTGTTGTTGGATGCTTTCTAATTGTACATGTTTTAACTTGATAAGATGTTATGTTTTCTTTTTAACTATACATGTGTTAATAAAAACTAAAGTAGTTCAATACTGTATCAGGTGGCGGGATGTAAAGTTACATGCATTTGAAAATGCAAAGCACCGCACTTATGTTGACTTGAAGGTACTTTTAAAATAGCCTTGTATTTTGATTGCATAGTGAGCTTTTTATGACTTCTTGAGGGTTAATCAGGGAAACTATTGACCGACAGGAAATATGAATAATAATATGTTTTGTGTAATTATCAGCAGTGATTGATTAAAAACTGAGCTGTGCTTCATAAATTTATGCTAGAGTTTTATCTCTTTTTTTTTGTCTCTGCAATTTTCTATTTGCAAAGTGCTTGTTTTGTGTATGTTATGGTTTCAGTCTAGTTAGTAGGAATTAACCGACAGTTCTTAATT
Source organism: Piper longum (assembly GCA_032619315.1). Classification (NCBI taxonomy): domain Eukaryota; kingdom Viridiplantae; phylum Streptophyta; class Magnoliopsida; order Piperales; family Piperaceae; genus Piper; species Piper longum. The sequence goes on from JAVDBV010076601.1 coordinate 24,160, forward strand.
TATTTTTAATGGCAAGAATTGTTTCTTGGTCCAACGACTCAGAAACATAATATCTGCTTGTCTAGTGTTGAATGATTTTGCAGTATGTACTTACCGGTTTAATGTTGAAAATGGGGAGATGGATAGAGAATTTCACCGTGCACTTTCAGTTGGCATTCTGAACGTTTTCAATTGATAATCTTGATTGTGTGAAACTGACATGGAATACAACTTTCCTTTTTCAACGGACATATTTGGCTTGCTTATATAACCAACATCACTTGTGTGCGAAAGTTAAGCGCTTTTGTGCTTGTTCATCTATGTTCATTAGCTTCATGAAATTTCTTTGACAAGGTGTCTTTGCATTACTATTTCAAACAGGATAAGTGGAAGACATTGGTGCATACAGCAAGAATCTCGCCTCAGCAAAGGCGAGGGGAACCGGTACCGCAGGAGCTTCTTGACAGGGTGCTCACAGCGCATGCCTACTGCAAGCCAAGCAGCAAAAGTGAAGCAACAGGAAGAGACATGCTTGCTTCTTGAAACTTAAACAAAAATCGAACCTGCAAAGGAGGCGGCGATAGACATCGTCCCTTTAGCATTGTAAATAGAAAGCATTCCTTAGTTTGTATTTTTCTTCCATGATTGATTCTTGTCCTTGTTTCCGAACCTCCTATTTATTTTCCCCATAGTGGGGAGAGTGGAGAAGAGGCCCTCGCCTGGGATGGCACTTGTACATGACTGAATAATGTCTGCTAACTGAATTCATTTTTTTCTTCAATTGTATCATGATTAACAGCATCTAGGCTGTTCAAGTTTGTTGATTTAATCAATTCTTTTGTTCCAATTGAAAGGAAGAACTAAAGTTGATGTTTTTGTTCTAGTTATTCTTCTCTTCCTACTTGTTGCATTTGTAAGTTGTCCTTCTGTTAAGGTTTTGTTCTTGTGGTGCGCAGACAATTTTTTGCAAGGTCAAAGTGCTCAGAGTGGAATTACATTGGACAGTTTCAGTTTAAATCCTAAATTTTTCGACTATTCGATATGAACTTCAGTAGAGTGCAACTGCAACCCTTGATAAATAAATTGAAAGCAGCATTTACCAAGTAATATGGCAGGATTTAAAATTTAGTAAATATTGATGAGCAAATACTTTATAAAAACTGAAACTTGTATTTTAATTCAGTAAATCATCACTCTTGGATTATCACAGTTTTTTATAGCTTCGTTAAGCCCAATTGGACAACATTCTATTCGAAGTTTGGGTTAAACCCTTTGGGTTTGTTTTGGTTGTTTGGATTGTGAGAATGAGAAAGGAGTGCTAGAAAAGTATACTTTTGTCACATCATTACTTGCATTACTTGCATCGTTTGCAAGAGAATTAGGGAAAAAGAAAATAGTTTTCGGGTGAAAAATTCTTTCATAATTATTTTTTATAAAAAATATAAAGAAATGATAGAAAGTGAGAATGATGTTTTACAATTATTTTTTCTTTTTAACCAAACACATGAAAAAAAATGTAAAAAATTAATTTTTTTCTCTTATAATCTATCAAACCAAACAGACTCAAAGGAATTACTTATACAGGCTTGTGCCTACCTAATGTAATCAGCTCAAGGCTTTTTATTCTCGAAATAGTTTACCATTTTAAATTCTTATATTATAATTGTATTCGTAAAATATATAGTTACTAAAATGGAAATATAGAATATACAATAAAATTTATAATTCATTTTGATAAGTGTAACATTTAGGCAAACGGTAGAGGCAATCTGTATATGGGCCTTGGTGGCCTGATTTGCTCGAAGCCTACCTCCCATTAAAATGGGAATCCATATTGCCTTGATGGGCCAAGAAGGATGACCTTTCTTAAGCCCAGGCTACACCCTCGTGTATATAATTATCGTAATTTATTTATTTACTTATACTATTGGCTAAAAATCAATTAATTACTAATATTCTCCTTAAAATGTTAAATTTCAATTTAAAAATGAGCATTTATACACATGAAAATGTAGTTATAATGGGATGGGTCCCACTATCTAAAATCCCTGAGGATAAAAATAAAAGTAAATAATTGGATTATTTATATCTATTTGCAAATCAATCTAATTTTTTTAGTAATTTCATTTTTATTTTCTATAAAGTTAAATTAAAAATTAATTTTTTATACTTCTGAGAAAATATAATTTTAAAAATAATTATAAAATAGGTCACATTGGTGTCAAAATAAAATGAAAACTTATGAACTCATGTATGACCCATTAAAAGATCATGTTTCAATGTAAGGTAGGTCTCTTATAAACTATATAAACTATATTGGAGTTGTAGCCTATTTTATAAGGCTTGGTTGGTTGTTCTGAGCCTACTTAGTTGAAAAATAAAAAAAATTTAGAAACAAAGACTAAAAAAGGTATATGGTGAAATATTAGAAAAATAAAAAATACTATAGGCACTATTAATAATTTTAAGTAAAATATTAGACATGAAAAAGAGTGCCTATTCTAATTTTGTTTGTTAATTGACTCTCTCATTATTTTTCTTAGTGTTTCTTTTCCCATCTTCTTCGTTGCTCGTTTATCTTCCTTCTCCTCTTATTGTTTGTCATCCACGATCTTCAAATAATGCTATTAGAGGCGAGCATCTAATCAAAACGGTTCCAAAGTGATCGAACTAAATTACATTCGACAGCCAGATTTCAATGTCAAAACTGGACCAAATCATCCCTAAAATAGGACCAACCAAACAAAAATATTTCATTTAAATTGATTTAGTAACAGAATAATAGAATTACACCATAAATTATAAAAAATAGATTTATTTAAATATTTAATCAAAATTTTATCATTAATTTAGTAAAAGTAATTCTAAACGTATATGTCATATTAAACAAATTTAAATTCATCCCAAAAATATTATAACTTCATAATAATTAATATAATATATAGATTTTAGAATATTTTAAAAAGCTTAGTTAATTCAGTTCTATTCAACTCGATTCCGAACCTAAATATCAATATATTTTTTTATTTGTCTACAACCTTCTCAAAAATTGAAATAAATTAATTTGGAGCTTAACCAAATTGATAATTTGGTTTTGATTTTGTTTGGTTTTTGGGTTTATCCCAATTATGTTCACCCTAATCTATTACCAACTCCAACCATCCCCTCTTCTTCATCAATCCTTTATCACACCTCTTCCTTGTCTTGTTTGACGCTTCCCTCCCCTCCCCTTGTCTGCCAATCTCAGTCCCCAAGTAACACAACCACTGACCTAAATGCTGCCCTAACCCCACCTCAGTCAATGTATAACCTTCACCCAAAAGTTTGATTATGTGTTATTTTTTTACTAAAACAATGTCATTGGATTTGTTTAAAATAATTGTATCCGACAAATATTATTTTATAAGTTTTATTATTATTATTTTTTAATTCTAACAAAACAAAATTTATTATAAATTGTTTTGGAAGATTTTAGATAAAATCTTCTGCTACAACCAAAGACCTTAATAATTTTTCTTTTAAAAAATTTGACGGTCAAGTTTCTTTAATTTAATCGTCAATAAATTATTCCAAGAGAAATATGGGTACCCTAAAATGTTCTTGCAGATTTATTACAGAACTAAATATTATGGTTGTGAAATTAGATAGGGACAAGAATGAAACTCCTCATGGTGGATTAAATACATGCTATATTCAAAATTGTGGCCGCCTCATCAATTTAGACATGATTGATTGTTAATTTTATTCTTTATAAAATGTGACAACCTAAATTTTGACATGATTTATTGTTTTTTTCTTAATGAAGATGATATGTAATCTATGGTTAATGACGTTTTTCAGAGGTATATATGATAATGATGGAGATGACAACAAACTATTTTTTCCTAAGATGAATCCTCTTGCATTCCAGCCCAATTAATATATCTAGCAATTTGGAAGGTTTAAGCGAGTGTTCATCTAGAATCCAATTCTTGCCTAATAATTTTTATCAAGAAATTGTAGTCACCAAATGTAATTAATTTTGTGTGGAATATAAATTTTAGGGAAATGAGATGATTATCTTCACTTGGTGAAATCCCCCCTGTAAAACCCATGATTCGAGTCAGGGTTTTATATTTAGAATCGGTCGGTTCGACCGTTATTTTCGAGTCGAGTATGTTTCAGAACACGTGTACTGAGCCGACGCCAGTCGCGTGTATGAGCTACGAGGGGTCATGTGTACCCAAGTATATGATGATAACGTCATGAATACAGCAGAAAAGAATGAGTTATCAGAATATATGAGAGTATACAGTCCAATTTTTTTTATTATTCAGTTTGATCATAGAATTAGTTTTAGGCCGTTTACCGCGTTAGGACTCATTACGGGCAGTTTGGGTGGGTTGATAGTTAAGCATGTCATTATGATGTTTTGGTGTTATTTTATTTTAGGGGATTTTTCCCAATTTTTTAGATTTTTTTTAGATTTTATTACGAGTAAATAATTATTTTGACTCGAGACGGAGTCGAGTCAAGTATTATTTACAAGAATG
>JAVDBV010076620.1:0-10835 GCA_032619315.1 Piper longum
GATGGTACTGCGTAATGCAGCGCATTTCCGGAATATGTGACACTAACTTAATTGTTCCTTTTGCCATTTGAGTACAGTGGCGGGTGATATGGAAGGTGTGAGGGCGTAAGCGCTGTATGTATGTATGATTATGTTAATGAGCCGTGCATGCGAGCCGGCATTTGTTTAAGTATGTTTGCTTACTGCCCTGTGTGAGGAATTCTTGAAGTTTCATATGTTTTCGTGGGTAATGGAATACCCATTTGCCAGATTGTATTAGGTATTTTCGGTCCAGTAATATTCGTTACTAACGCTTTTCTTATAATATATGTAGGTCTCGCAAATCCTGTATCGACTTCGGCGGAAGGACAGATAAATCCTACACACACTTGAGCTCAACATAAGATTTTCTTTCTTGCATTTATTTATATTTGATGTATTTTGATGTTTATGTTACAATGTCTTCCATTCTCATGAAACCAAGAGGGTGATTTCGATCTATTTTATGGATCGAGTCTCACTGACTAATAATATTAAACATGTCTCGACTCGATCGTAACATTTCTGATCCGGTTCTTAAGTGAACCGAAATTGGGGTGTTACACACCTCATTCAGGCGGTGGAAACTGTGATCCTGTACATGCAGGTACCTTGTCAATGCCTCTAGTTACACTTTTACCTGCTGTCTGTCCACTACCTACTACTGCGGGTCCACTCACATCTGGTCCCATTCTCGGCTGAACTGGGGAAACCAAAGGGGTTGTTGTCGGAGTAGTCCTCTGTTGCGGCTGTGAGGGAGGCGGCAGCGGCAGAGGACCTATAGGAACTCCTTGTGTCACGAAAGTGGTGGCGAGGCCTACCAACCGTCTTGAGGTGATTTCTGGTGTCGTGGCCACTGGAAGGTGGCCGGGGACGGTTGGGGCTGCTTGGCGACAGCATGAGCACTGGGCGGAGGTGATCGACGGCAGGGCGGCATCCTTGACGGAGGCGGCGCCAACCCAAGGTGGCGGCAAGGGTTTGATGGTGAGGGAGTGTCAGGGAAGGAGGTGAAATACCTCAGCGGCACACTCGTAATTAAGTATTGACTCGATTCCTACTCGAGTCAAAATAATAACTAACTCGTAATAATTCCAAAAAATATCTAGAAAAATCGGGATAAATCCCGTAAAATAAAACAAACACCACAACATTCAAATTATATGTTCTATAACTAATAACCCACACTAGCTACCCTATAACATGTCCTAATGCGTTAATCGGCCTAGAACTATTTCTACGATCAAATCAATAAAAAGAAAAATACTACATAATTTCATATATTATTATAACTCATTTAACATTATCTTTTCGACGTTATCATCATATATTCAGGTATACGTGACTCTCATCGCTCATAACTCACGCTGGTCTTAACTCTGCGTGTAGTCTATGAACTTACTCGACTTGAACCGACAGTTGAGCCGACTGGTTCGCTGTAATAATACTATGACTTGAGTCACGGATTTTACAATTGCCCAGCAGTCTTTTATTCTTCGGTCCAACGCTGTTAATCGACAGATGCAACTCCGCGTTAGTTATTAAAATACTAAGCCGTATGATTAAATAAAACAAGTCAATAAAAACCCTATCAATGTCAGTTTAGTCTGAGATTACAGGCTGTCAGATCCATTCTGACATGTTCGTTATTGCCTGGCAAGTCCATTTTGACATGTCTATTACTAGCTGTCATGTCCATTCTTACATGTCCATTACTAGCTGTCAGGTTCATTGTAACATGTCTGTTACTGGCTGTCAGATCCATTCTAACATGTCCAACTGTGAGGTCCATTCTGACAATATTTGGTTATCGGGTCCATTCTGACATGTCCTTTATTAGCTGTGAGGTCTTTTCTAACATGTCTGTTACTAGCTATTATTTAATGACCCACCATTTTATACAATATTGTGGGCTTAACTGGCCATGCGTTACTAAAAAATATAACTAACCGACCCGTCGTAAACGGACAGGGTCTTACCTAAATGCTACATGATTTTTATTAAAGAAAATAAGTCAAACTCATTAAAATAATCGTCCCATAGTCTTTGACCATTTCCCATCGCCACATTTATAACAAAAGAGAATAAAAAGAAGTCTGTTTATTATCTGCTCGCCACCTTAGTTGGTTAATGAACCATCCGTCGCCTATTACTCTTTAGTTCGAGATACTAACGTGCGGAGGCAATTCCGCGTTAGTGATTAAACCACTAAGCTGTATAATTAAATAAAACAAGTCAATAGTTTCCCTATCAATATCTATGTTAATCCCTGTTGGGTCCATTCCAACATGTCCATTTATTGGCTAACGGTTCAGTCAACCATATCCTTTAGTTGGCTGGTGAGCCCAATCCGCAATGTCCATCTATTTGCTGATGGGTTAGTCCATCATGTCCATTACCGGGTAGCGAGTCAATCCGCCGTGTCCGTTATCGGCTGGTGAGTCCAATCCGCCATGTTCAACTTATTGGTTGATGAGTCAATCCATCATGTCCATTAGTTGGCTTGCGAATCCAATCCGCCATGTCTAAAGTCATAAGGGTCAGTTCATCATGTCCATTACCGGCTGGGGAGTCCAATCCACTATGTCTGTTATTGGTTGGTGAGTCCAATCCACCATGTACTTAATTAGTTAGCGAGCCCAATCTGCCATGTTCAGTTTATTGTATTATGGGCTGTGTAGTCCATTCTGACATGTCCATTACCAGTCGGCGAGTCCAATCCACCATCCGTTATCAAATTATGAATGGTGGAGGCCGTGTCAGACTGAGTCAATTCCTTCACCCCGGTTGCACTCAGTGAATGGTGGTCGAATCTTCGCTAAGACCGACCAAGCTGTCCAAAAGGGAGAATACAATATTTTAAATAATTATACGGACCTCATTAGCTTGTACGTAATCCCACCGCCACAATAAACGACCCTAATCTTAACGAGAACATAAAATTATACATGAGTATAATTTTATTCGCGTAACAATGCATGCAACTAAATGATTAATATATCTAACTTTATAACAATTCGACAACTTAATAAATATAATAATATTTAAATAATTAACTAAAATAATAATTAAAGAAATTCATCATAGCATCTAATCATATTAAACTATGTGAACATTCATCTAAGGTATTGTAAAGGTCCTCGAATTATAAAAAATGACCGAGAAACAGGTGAATACGAGCTGTACTAGACCGAACCAAGCTGAACCAGACCAAACTGAATTGTCTAAACCAACCTGGCTGAAAATGGGTTGGGTTGGCTGGGTGGACCTGAATTGGGCTAGCAGATCGGCCATGATCAAGCAAATGCGAACTTGGCAAATGGACTCAGGTAGACGACGAGGTCACCACCAGGCGGACGCGATCATGGACAAATGGACCCAACACGGGTAATGGGTATTGGGTCGGGTAGAGCGCCACCGGTTCCCGTCGATGGCGTGGTCGGTCGTGATCGAAAGAGAACGTGCCGGCAGAGGTGCAGGTGCTGAAGACCGGCATAGTCCGGCCGCGAGCTGGCCTAAAATCAGCCATAACAGTGAGAGGTTGTCGTCGTTGGCGGCGGCGGCGGCGGCGTCACCGGTGGCGATCACGGCCACGGTGCTGATCATGGGTGGTCTCAAAATGTAGATCTAGATGAGTGGAAGTCATTTAGGTGGTCGGACAGGTTGGTGGTGGTTCACCGATGTTGGAAAACGGCCCAAACAGTGGCGGCTGCGGCTTAAACCGAGTCCAAAAACTTCGTCATAGGCAGCAACTACAACGGTTCTGGTGGTCGTGAGAGGTACGAGTGGAAAGCTAGCTGCAAGGTGGTCTTGGGGGTGTTGGTCCGGTGGCGGAGGATGAGACGGTGATTCACTAGCGGTGAGTCAAAGTGGTAGCATTGTAACAAAATTCATGGATGATGCGAGCAAGAGGATATTCGAGAAAGAAGCCGGCTCCGGAAGAGGAGAAGAAGACGGGAGAAATGACATAAGGGTGACGCCCCCTCATAAATTATATAATGAAATGATGGCTAAGGTATGTGAAAAATACCCCAACACCCGTATTTCACTTAGCCGGGGAAACAGGTAAATGATAAAATATAATATTTAACCAGGTAAAATTAACCTGGTAGCGGGTAAATAATTTAAATAGAAATATTAATTTTCTAATGTCCGATCATACCACGTCGATTATTATTATTATTATTTGTTCTGGGTCATCACAATCTCCCCAACTTAAAAATATTTCGTCCCTGAATTATTGAACGGCAACTGTGCTACCACTCTTAGAAGAATATTATACCCCGAATAGGCTACCACGTTATTTTTATAATTTCTGGCTTAATCTCCCAGGTAGTTTCGTTTGATCCTTGATTTTTCCACAATACTTTTACCAAAGAAATTTCTTTGTTCCGGAGTGTCTTAGTTTCTCTTGCTAAGATGCGAATCGGCTTTTCCTCGTAGGTCAAATCTTATTTTTGCTCTAAGTCTGCAAAATTTGTGATGATATGATTCTCATCTCGTTCATATTTCTTTAGCATTGACACATGAAAAACATTGTGTACATCATCGAGGCTTGGTCGTAATGCTAATCTATATGCACAATTTCCGACTCGATCCAGGATTGGAAATGGTCCTATGAATCTCAGATTTAACTTTCCTGATGTTCTAAATCTGATCACTCCCTTTCTTGGTGATGTTTTTAGGTAGACAAACTCCCCAACTTGGAACTCTAGGTCCCTCCTTTGAGTATCGGCATAACTTTTCTGTCGATCCTAAGCTACCTTAAGCCTTTGCAAAATAAGCTACACTATTTTAGCTGTTTCTCTCACCATCTTTGGCCTGACTATGACTGTCTTGGTAGACTATAACCTGCACGATGGAGATCTGCAAGGCCTACCGTATAAAGCTTCAAACGGTGTCATTCTTATACTGGCTTGATAAGAGTTATTATAGATGAATTCAACCAAGGCTAAGTGTTTCTCTTAATCTTCTTCCCAGTCAAGGATGTAAGCTCTAAACAAATCCTCTAAAGTTTGAATAGTCCTCTCACTCTGACCATCAGTTTGGGGATGATATGCTGTACTTAGTTTCATTTGGGTTCCCATACCTTTTCGCAAAGCTTCCCAAAAATTTGAAGTGAATAGGGGATCTCTATCAGAGACTTTCACCTTTGGAATTCCATGTAGCTTGACAATGTTATTGATGTACAATTCCGCTAGGTATTCCACTGTCCTTATTGATTTTGTGGGGATAAAGTGAGCTGCCTTAGTCGGACGGTCTACAACCACCCATATAGAGTCATGTCTTTTTAGAGTCATTCAGAGTTTAGTATTAAAATCACATATGACACATTACTATTTCCAGTAGGTATTTCTAAAGGTTGTAACAATCCACCGGGTAGTTGGTGTTAGGCTTTGACCAGTTGCACGTCTGACACTTAGAAACAACATTCACCACATCTCTCTTCATCCCAATCCACCAATAGGTTCGCTTTAAGTCCTGTACATTTTTGTAACACGAGGGTTTATTGAGAACATTGAGCGATGAGCCTCCTCCAGAATATTCCGCCTCAGTGCATCATCGTTAGATACACATAACCTCCCTCTAAATCTAATTACACTATTAGAATCCGCTACCATGTGAGAGTTTTATCCAACATCTCATTCAACTCCTCATCTTACATTTTTGCTAGCTTAACTCGGTCCACCAAATAACCAGGTTTGCCAATAATCCTATTAGTTGTTCCACCAGGTTGATGGCGACCACTTCTGATGACATAGCCCAAAGTCTAGCTAGCTGTTGACCCTTATCTACCTTGCCCTTCCGACTCAGAGTGTCAGCTACAACATTCGCTTTCCCCCGATGGTATAAGATTTGGAAGTCGTAGTCCTTCAAATATTCTATCCACTGCCTCTGACGAAGATTACGGTCATTTGTGTGAAGATATGCTTCAAACTCTAGTGATGAGTGAACACTTTGAACTGAGCTCCATTTAAATAGTGTCTCCAAATCTTTAATGCAAAAACCACTACTGCCAGTTCCAAGTCAAGGGCCGCTTAATTTTGCTCGTGAATCTTAAATTGGCGAGAGGCATAATCCACTGCCTTACCATCTTGCATAACGACGCATTCTAACACTGCAAGAGATGAATCACTGAAGATAAAAAATCCTTCATTACCATTTGGCATAGTTAATACTGGAGCAAAAGTTAGACTCTTCTTCATAGATTGGAAACTCTCATCACACTTGCTACTTCATTAAAACTTGACTCCCTTGCGTGTGAGCTTAGTCATTGGTGACACCACCAATGAAAAAACTTTATTCATTTTCGATAGTAACCTACTAGCCAAAGGAAATTTCGGATATCGGTTACTGACTTGGGTTGTAGTCAATCAATGACTGCTTTCACTTTTGATGGATCCACTGCAACTCCAGCCTTCGATATAATATATCGGAGGAAATTCACCTCCTTCAGCCAACAGTTGATTCTCCCTCATGACTTGAAGAGCAATGGATAGGTGTTTCATATGGTCCTCGTTATCTGAATAGACCAAAATGTCATCCACAAACACGATTATAAACTTGTCCAAGTATGCGTGGAATACCGTGTTCATAAGTGACATAAAGGATGCTAGTGCATTTGTTAGACCAAAAGGCATGACAAGAAATTCATAATGTCCATATCGAGTTCGGAAAGCCATTTTCTGTATATTAGATTCTTTCACTTGCAATTGGTGATATCCAGACCGCAAGTCTAGTTTAGAGAATACTCCAGCTATTTTCAGCTGATCAAATAAGTCATCAATCCTCGGTAAGGAGTACTAATTCTTCACTGTCACTTGATTGAGCTGGCGATAGTCAATACACAATCGAAGTTAACAATAGACTCAGGAAAGTACTGTCCATTGTAAGCTGTTGCAAATTCTTCCCATGAGATAGATGAGATCTTATGGCGATAAAAGGTGGTATTTTCTATGGATTTCCACTAGTAAGATACTTCCTCCTAAAGCATGCATGTTTCCAACCTCACTTGATGGCGGTGGGGCACAAAGAGAGCTCTAAATGCTTTTTCAATAATATCTATCCAGCTCTCTGTGTTCATTGGATCAATCCCTCCAATGAATACCTCAGCTCCGTTCTTTCGGATCTTTTCCATAGTATAACGGCCACTATCATCCATAGCTGGCAGCACTACTTGTCAGACTACCGGTGGTACTGGGTTTGGATGCTCCTCTCGCTCGCCCGGGTCAGCTAACCTTGCCCACCCTTGGGCACTGCCCTGATACCATCTGGGACATTACTAAGACCCGCTGCTGAGTTTAAGGCTCCATTCCCTGCTACCACTCTCAATAACTGCTGAACTATATTCTAAACGATAGAATTTGTATTTTCTGAAGCCTCGCTAGTCCCCGTATGGCCGTCAAGATCTGGACCAACACGTTTTCTGTGTTCGAGTCAGACTTCGTAGATCAGCTTCATTGTCAACGGGTTCCTGCCATATGAAACCTCGAAAATTGTTCCGTTATGGCTTATTAATATGTTTTTTCTTTTTAAGTGATGACTTAGTCACGTTAGCGAATTAATTTAGTAATTAATTAATAATAGGTAACAATGGGAAAAGATAATGACTATGCTTTTCAACAAGGTACTTGAGTCATAAGATGTGAGCTAGTGGGAAATCTTGCTCAGATACCACCTATAATAACCCACCATTTTATATAGTATTTTGGGCCTAGCTAGCTAGGTGTTACTAAAAAATATAACTAACTGACCCGTCCTAAACGGACCGGGTCTTACCTAAATGCTACATGATTTTTATTAAAGTAAATAAGTCTAACTCATTAAAATAATCATCCCACTGTCTTTGACTGTTTCCTATAGCCATATTTATAACACAAGAGAATAAAAAAAAGTCCGCTTATTATCTGTTCACCACCTGAGTTGGTTGAAGAACCAACCAGTCGTCTCTTAGTCTTTAATTCCAGCTGCTAACCTGTGGAGGCAATTCCGCTTTAATGATTAAACCACTAGCCGTATTATTAAATAAAACAAGTCCATAAATTCCCTATCAATATCTATATTATTGGCTGTTGGGTCCATTCCAATATGTCTATTTATTTCTTGACGGTTTAGCCCACCATATCCATTAGTTAGCTGGCAAGTCCAATCCGCCATGTCCATCTATTAGCTAATGGGCCAGTCCATCATGTCCACTACCGGCTGGCGACTCCAATCCGCCATGTCCATTATCGGCTGGTGAGTCCAATGCACCATGTCTGTAATTAGCTAGCTAGTTCAATCTACCATGTCCAATTTATTTGCTGACTAGTCAGTCCATCATGTCTATTATTAGGCTGGCGAGTCCAATCTGCCATGTCTATCTATTAACAGATGGGTTAGTCCATCATGTCCATTACCGGCTGGTGAGTCTAATCCGGCATATCCAATTTATTGGCTAATAAATCAGTCCATCATGTCCATTAGTTGGCTGGTGAGTTCAATCTGCCATGCCCATCTAATGGCAGATGGGTCAGTTCATCATGTCCATTATCAGCTGTCGAGTCCAATCCGCCACGATCATTATCGGCTGGTGAGTCCAATCCACCATGACCGTAATTAGTTGGCGAGTCCAATCCGCCATGTCTAATTTATTAGCTGATTTGTCAATCGATCATGTCCATCAGTTGGTTGGCGAGTCCAATCCGCCATGTCCATCTATTGGTAGATGGGTGAGTCCATCATGTCCATTACCGGGTGGCAAGTCCAATCCGCCATATCCGTTATTGGTTGGTAAGTCCAATCCACCATGTCCATAATTACCTAGCTAGTCAAATCTGCCATTTCTAATTTATTATATCAAGGGTTGTTAGGTCCATTCTTACATGTACATTACTGGCTGGAGAGTCCAATCCGGCAAGTCCGTTATCAGATTATGAAGGGCGCAGCTCGTGTCGGACTGAGTCAATTCCTTAACTCCGGTTACACTCAGTGTCTAATGGTCGAATCTGAGCTCAGGCCGACCAGGCTGTCCAAAAAGGAAAATACAACATTATAAATAATTATACGGACCTCGTTAGCTTATACATAATCCCGCTGTTGCAATTAACGATCCTAATTTTAACGAGACCATGAGTATTCTTCGCATAACAATGCATGCAAGTAAATGATTAATATATCTATCTTTATAACAATTCGACAATTTAATAAATATATTAATAATTACATAATTAAAAAATAATAATTAAATAAATTCATCATAATATCTAATCGTATTAAACTATGTGAATATTCATCTAAACTAATGTAAAAGTTTTCGAATTACAAAAAACGGTCGAGAAACGTGCGAATACGGGCTGAACTGGACCGAACAAGGCTGAACCAGACCAATGCTAACAACCTTAGGAATAAATAAGTGGCAAGCAAATCAAGACATTATAATAATAATTAATTAATTTATAAATAATCAAACAATACACTAATAAATAATTAGATAAATAATAAATAGATGGGCAAAAATAATACTCTAATAATAAAATATTAATAAAATCATAGTATATAAATACATGGCTAAACACGAGTAACTATTATATATATACTCGTGTTAGTAAGCATATGATTAATTAAATAATTATATAAATAAATAAAATCATAACATTCAAAATTGCTAAACAATGTAAATATACATCTAAACTAATATAAGGGTCCACGAATTACTAAAAATAATCGAGAATCGGTTGAATACGAGCTAAACCAGACCGAACCAAGTTGAACCAGATCAACCGGATGGGCTGAACCAAATGCTGGGTTGGGTCAGGTAGGTTGATGGACACGAACATGGACAAAGTCTGGCGGACTAAGGAATGAACAGTCAGATGTGAACGTGGATAGGCGGATGAGAAAACGGGAAGACGAACGGCGGGTAGTGCCCATCGCCAGAGAGCATCGACGGCGGCGTAGCTGGTGGCGCTGTCGGTCACGATCGAAAGAGTATATGATGGCGGAGGTGCTGGTGGTGATGACTGGTAGAGTCCAGCCACGGGATAGTCGGAAATTGACCGTAACGGTAAGAAGTCATCGTCGTTGGCGGCGGTGTCGCCGGCGATGACCACAGACATAGCGATGGTCATGGGTGGTCTTAAAATGTAGATATAGATGAGTAGAAGCCATTGGGGTGCTCGGATGGGCTGGTGGTGGCTCGGTGTCTGTAAAATCCCATTTTTGAGTTAGGGTTTTACCCGAGTTGAGTTTTGCCCTATTTAGGTCAATATCGAGTTGGTACGAGCGAGATCGAGCCAAACTATAAAACCCGAGGGTTTTTATTGTCGGTTCGGTTGTTACCTGAATCAAGTTAGTAGGGTCCGGCCATTCTTGACGTTGTTTATATATGATATGTTGTAAGTTGTCCGGCCTTAGCCTTCTTCAGCGTTCGGAACGTCTGTTTGGATGCGGCACGCCTGGCTTTATGATATTTGGTCCAATTTAATCGTATATAGTTAGATGTTAGGATTGTGTCTCTCGCGTACCTTTTGTGTGCTTACCGTATGTTTGATAACCTTTCGGACCGTCCTAACCCCTTTTGGGACATGCCGTGCAATTCCCAAAGTGGACCCGATTGCTTTAGGGTAAAAACCCTAAGTTTTTTGGGTTTTGAGATAACCCAACCCATACCACTTTTAGCCAACCTAACCCACTTTTAGATAACCCAACCCAACCTATACATCTATAGGTGTGGCACCCATACTCCTATTGGTATGACACCCATACCCCATAGGTATGACACCCATACTCTATAGGTATGACACCTACACCTCTAGAGGTATGACACCCACACCTCTATG
>JAVDBV010076621.1:0-12411 GCA_032619315.1 Piper longum
GACTCGAGTCAAGAATAATTATAACTCGTAATAAATCCTAAAAAAATACAGAAAAATAGGGAAAATCCCATAAAATAAAAACAAACATCACAATATTCAAATGATATGATCTATAACTAATAACCCACCATAACTACCAAATAACGCGTACTAATGCGTTAATCGGCCTAAAACTATTTCTATGATCAAATCAATAAAAAGAAAAATTACTTCATACTTTCATATATTCTGATAACTCATCTCACATCATCTTTTCAACGTTATCATCATATATTCAGGTATACATGACTCTCATCGTTCATAAGTCACGCTCGTCTCGACTTAGCGTGCGCTCTATGAACTGACTCGACTCGAACCGACGGTTGAACCGACTAAATCGCTATAATAAAACTCTGACTAGAGTCACGGGTTTTACAGTTTTACTTCCAAGGTGATAACACAGACAGAAAAAATATCCAGATCAGGGACCCCAAAGAAGCACACTGTATTTAATTTCTTCCAACAAGAAGTTATATGAATAACTACCTTACGGTGGTTATCTTTAATTATACTACTAATTAATATATTTAGATTATAATATATATAAATTATATATACGATGTGGACCACATAAAATTCAAATAAAATTTAAACAGGGTGTAGTTCAATTGAGGTAGACGGAGTTAACCATGAATTTGTGGCAGGAAACAGTTGGCATCCACAGTGTGATGAGATTTACATGGTTTTAGATGGTCTTGATAATCGTCACCACCATTTAGAAACCTTTCCAGCAGAGTAATGCCATTTGCGCATAGTTCTGACCTTGTTAAAAAGGGTAGAATGAACAGAGTTCAAGGCCTGCCTTTCTTGCAAGTTTACATTCATTTTAAAGTGAAGCATTCAATGTATATTATTCGTTTACATGGTGAGTTTCATCCTTGCCCTACTAGCACCAATGTTTTACTTTCAGTTTGCCCTAGTAAAGGTAGATGGTGAAAATTCAGTTAAGTTTCTTAATTTCTAGGTTCCCATTTTGTACTGCTGTCATTTGATCATCACCGAAGACTTGCACAATAGTCTGAGATAAGTAATCCATAATGTTATCATAGAGAGCTGTCATCAGGCCTCTGGAAGTTCTTTTCCAAACCACACATTAACATATTTAGTTGGCTCTGACAAGGCTGTAATTGGCACAAGTCATATAAAAACTTCAGCAACGTATAACTACAACTAGAGATTAAAAAGGTCGCGCATATATTCATTCAATATCGAAGTGTCTGAGTTACTCTCCGATGATCTGGGCAAGCTCATGAAACCCTTCTGCATCATGAATAAGATTACTGTCTACGAATAACACAAATATATATTGCCCGGGAAGAAGTTGGTCTACAGACTGAACGTTAAAAATGAGGTACGAGTTCTTGAAACCTGTGTATTGCGAGCATAGCATTTACCAAGCAAGTCGGGAGGCCTAATTCAGCTTCTGGGGCACCTGTTAACAACAAAACTGAAAAGTAATGCTCCTCAGCTAGCTGTTGCTTGTTCAGCTTTTGGTAGGAGTTTTCCTTTTTCCTGACGTAGAGTTCTAAGCACCGAGTTTTGATTCCCTAGTGACTGGTTGCAGGGACCCCATGGAGGGAGCAGTGGAAGCAATCACCATGGTCGTTGCTTCTGCAAAGATTAGTTTTGAAGTCTTTTGTAACTGGGGAATGAGGCCACCGTTGTGCGCCGCAATCTCGCTTTCTTCTGGAAGATGCATGTTCATTCAGGTTATATAGGCAACTAATCTTCCTAGTTCCTTTGCAGTTTCTTTGTGAACTGTATTCGTTTACAATTCAATTTTGAAGATGTAATTGTATAGAAATAATACTCGAAATAAATGTGAGAAATAGATTTGAAGCAGATGATGCAGCTTCTCTGAGGAAGTAAGCCTCAACATAAAGGATTCCTTATTATAAAAAAAGGCCAATTATGTGGAACAAAGTTGAAAATAAATCCAGATAAAACTGGATATTCATTTTTAGCCCAAGGAAGAAAATTGGGTAAGGACTATGCAGTTCATGATCATCGTCCAGGGCAACTGATAATAGAGTACCCGAGTAAGATGAATGGCGGAAATATCCTATTTAATAATTGTAGGTTCTTAAGCCCAGTGTAAAGCAAGCATGGTTCATGAACTAATTCATGTACCATTGGCTGATTAAATCTCTTGTCCAAAGGCGGGAAGATCTGGCGCCAAATTTGATTTCGGTTTATTACTGATAGTGGTTAATTGGTGAGCAGGCGTTTCCTTGGAAAAATGGAAATTTGATGATTGCTTTAGAACGAAAATGGACGAGAAAACCTTTTCCTATTCAATATAAAGAAAGTAATGGTGTGGGTATTCATGGAAACCGGTCAAGATACCCCAGCAAATTGTATAAGCTAATTCATTAAAAAAAATATTTGGAAAAAGAGGAGAAAAAAATGATATTCGTAAATATAATGATTCTGTACATGTGGTTCGCATTTATACAAAATTAATTTTGTGAAATCTCAATTTTGCTGTTAATTAAAAAACTTATTGCTATTTTTAAAAATCATTTATTAGTAAAAAACTTACAAGTAATTTTATTATTAGTTAAAAGCTTTACAATTATTTTTAAAGATAATATATCAGTAAAAAACTTATAATTAAGATGCTCCTAGAAACCTTCTCTGATTTAAAAGAGAAAGTAGGTTACGCTGATCGAATTATGCTTATTCGTTGAGTCCCAAACTTACACTGCGGCCTTAAATTCGATTGGTGCTCCCAACTCACCCCCCTTTTGCTGTATCAATCTACTTTCAATTTTTCTATAACTTCAATCAAGGACTACCTAAAACACCTTCATGGCCAGATTTAATCCACACATACCATGCACGAGAATGAAGCTTTGTGTAAAATCATAAGATAATGCTTATATCTGTCGACTGCAGCAAAAATCAGCTTTTTTATGCTCATTGGAACCAATAAATATGGCCTATATACTAATTCAAACTTTACTTCACATAATTGGATGAAACTTCACTTCCACATAAGTTCAACATTAACAAACAGGCATGGCACTGTGTTCATCCATCACTTAGCAGTCTAATATCTCAAAAAATTGAACCAAGTCACGGAAATCTGTATTGCAAAAGGAGTCAACTCATGCATTGTCTAAGGTTACACTTTTACAAGGTTGAAACCGAAGGTGACCAAAGTTCCCATTACAACAACAGTAATTCCCGAAAGAAAACAAACACATGCCTTAGCTATCTGCAGTCAATAACATTAATTTTACAATACTATCGTTCTCTTTCTAATACACGAGTTTAAAAAGAGAGAGCAAAACTACTAAAAATCTGCCATCCTAAAATTTTAAGTAAAAATATGAAGAAACATACGTCAGAAAACAAGCCAAAAGCCAACAGTACACCATACCTCCATAAGTTAAAAGCCCAGAGATCAAATTGGTTAGTAATTAATTGGGTATAACGAGAAAAAAAAGATACAAAAGCTATAAAAAAAAAAACAAGTCTTCAATGCAAATTTTAAAATAATTAAGGGAAAATGTGAGTGTCTTGCCACTAATGTGCTCTGAGACGGTTCAGTACACACTGGTGAACAAAAAGTATAACACCGAGAGCAAACTTGTAACTCGCAATGTCTCTTAAGCTCCAGTAAATACTTAAATGCTGAAAAGAAATGAGAAGACAAACAGGCAGAAAAAATTCTTTACACATCAGTAGTAAAAACATAGGAAAGAAAGATTCAAATACCTCTTCAGACATTGATCTCACCTTCTGTAAAAATAAATGATGTGAGGACAAGCCTGTGCTGATCACCAAGTCTCTTAGGAGGTGGGACAAAACTCAACCACATTGTCAGCCATTTAGATTCCAACATCCACCACCTGCCATCTATCTAAGAATGACATTTAGGCCAGTTATATAGTGTCTCACAGATAATTTTATGTGCACATAAGACCAATGCCATTTGCACTGCTAAATTTAATTTTATTATTGGTCCATAATAAACTGGACAAAAATTGATTGTGACAAAAATATTTTACATGAAATACTTCATCCAAGAAGTAATTCAAATACATCTCTCAGGGATATAGTTCCTTCAATTTGTCGAGTCTGTGGATGAATAACAACAAGCCGCCGAACCACTGAAATAAAAAAAAATACAAACTATGACCAAAAAATATAAAAAACAAATTAATTTTGTACGTAAACATCTAACATGCTTAACCCTCCATTTTCTGGCTTTATGCATGTTGCCATGTTAGATTATACATCAACAATATTATAAAATGTTTGTTATATACCTGGATCAGATAGTCGTTCAAGAATTTCATAAAAAGTATCTGAACGATAACAAGTATAATGTTGCTGTTGTCGGCTTGTGGAACCATTAGCACGGAATCCCAACTGTATTGCCTGGTTAGACAACAAAACAGAATATTTACTAATAGTTAATTTTCAGTGTATACATGAAATTTTCAAAATTAATATATGCAGTCTCACTACTTTTAAAGTTTGCTAACACACAATTTGAAGTAATTTGTTAGACCACCCAAGGTTTTTATTACATGAACAAGTTAATCATTGAAATAACACGGGCTAAGATTTTATCCAACCCTCACTTGCAAATTTATGAAACACATTTACCTATAATTCTAGAATATAAATGGTACATCTTCAAGGAGTAAAAAAAAAGTAATATACTGGCAAATGTCATTGCGCAATGGCTTATCAAACCCCAAAATCCATATGTAGTATTTAAAATTTGTTACATGACACAATGAAGTACAAGGTACAGTCAAAAAAATAAAAAGAGCCCAGAAGCTAACATCATAGTCCCAGAAAGACTCACTTGAAGAATAATTGTCTGGTCTAATTGAATCCGCTCATATGCATCTCCGCTTGCCAATGTAGTGATATCACTGGACAAACAAACCAACTCTCATCTATTTATGCTAGATCAAAATATAGGAAAATTTCACAAGAGTTGAGTACCTTCGAGAATAAACATCCAGAAAAAATCCATTTTCATCGGCAATTGGTATTGAGCTAATTCCAGCTGTAAATTGACAAATTATTATCAATAAAATGCTAGATATACAATAAATGCAATGGCTTCTGTATTTCAAAACTCATATTGTGGTTCATAAAATCTAAAGTTCTCATGGTTGTGATAGAGGCCCGAAATAATTTTCTGGATCAATATATGCTTTAAGTGACATTTTTAAGAATTTCAAATGAAAGTAATTTGCAGCTTAACGCAGTTTTTTTCTAAGGCGATACAATGTACATGCTATGTAATGTAGGGCAATATTAATGACTCTCTAGTTCCATGAATTCCTTTTTCTATAAAAAAGAAAGACGATTGCATCAATTCATGCAATATTTGCCTCAAGTTTTGTCTTCTCATCAGAAACAACAACAAAAAAATTATTTTATGATTTTCAGTTTCCCTCTTGTCTTCTAATTACATCACCAATTCCTTCTTCCTTCTCTTATGGAAACTAACAAGTCGTAAATGATGGCAAAAGCCATTACAGCAGTAAATTTAGAGAGGTTAAGGGAACTTGATCTTCTCAAGCACTAACAAAAGATCTTATGAAACTAACAAGCCGAAAATGATGGCAAAAGACTTAAGTGTAGAAAGGTTAAGTGAACTTGATCTTCTCAACCACTAATAAAAGATCCAGCTCAAAGTAAACAAAAAAAAAAAGCAAGGAGTAATGTTTTGTACCTTCAATTAGCAACTTAAGAGCAGTACTTAAAGGGGCATTGGACTGCAGTATTGTTAATTGACGCTGACTAGCCCTGCCAGCACCGGGAATCCATGTGCCCATGGGGATCCTGTAAATAGGTTGTTGTAGCAGAGGGAAAGAAGAACGGGAATGTCTAAAATGCCTACAAATATCTGCAGGATGAAAACAAATAAAAAAATTGTCAATGATACAAAGGTTGATAATGTAAGGTCAACTAGAACCAGGGAACAAAACCTACATTTCAGAATGTCAGGTAGGGAAGCAAGGTGCAATAGCTCCTGACAAGATCCATCTTCCCCACTAGAATGGACAATAGGAATTGCTGAAATTTCATTCCGCACAATCTTTTCAGCCACATCTTTTAAAGATTCATGAGGCCCAGCCTAAAGTAGCCATTAAAAATTAATAAAAATAAAGAAATTTTGGAGATATTTAAAATGCTAAAAGAAAAACGAACATTCATTCTTCATGATAGACAAGAGAATACTATAGATTCGAGAAAAGAGACATGCTATCAGGTTCTGTAATAAGTACATTTCTGTTTACCGTACTTTTAAAAAATTCTAAGTGTACAAGTGAATTTTTCATGAGGGGAAAAAAGAATTTCATTGCAAAATCTTTTGTCAAATATTCATAGTTGTTAATAACTTAATATTGTACAAAAAAAGACACATACCTTAATTACAAGTCTTTCCCTCCAATTACTGTATCCCCTAGACCGAGCTTTAAACTCTTTCCAAGCAGATATTGTGTGTGTTTCAAGCTCTTCACTTGTTAGCATTGACCCAAGAGTATGAAGCTGAAAATTGCGAGTGAAAACATCAGAAGTGCTTGCCCAACTGGAAACAAAACTCCCCCCAGTTTGTGTTTTGTGCCAACGTAGATTATAGTTCAAACTTGCAATACACAACTTTCATCACTAGTTCCTAAATACATTGCTCGAAAGAAAAATGAGAAACAAGAATAACTTCTTTACCTCTCTTAAAATCATTATAAAGTCAGAAGCAGTCAACATTCCTAAAATCTGTCCCACATTATCATCCCACAAGGGCATTACAGCGAAACCCTAAAGCAAAGAACAATTTAAAGTCCAAGAAATGGCGAACAATGCCAAATGATACAAATTAAATGGCAGTGAATATTGGTTGTTAGAGAAAAAAAGCAAGTTATTAATGATATTTTATCATTCTAAGCCACGAGAAATTTTCTCATAAAAAATCTTCCAATGCTACAAACTAGGGGAAAATAAAAAACACGTGCCTGCTCATGCATGATGTGGAATGCACGCTTGATAGATAAATTAACATCCACAGCGAAGACCTAAATTTAATAACAGCCATCTAATGAGTACACCTTTTACAAGAAGTGTATAATATGGCAGCCCAATCTGGAAAAATTACTAAGCTGCACATATAATAAGCAATAAATAACAGTTGTTTCAGGAATAAACTACTAAAAGGAATCATGAAACCAAATACGAACCCTGCCTGAGTCAGGAAACAAATCGTATGCTGTATATCTTGACAAAAAAATAGAGAGCTGTTGGACTGAATTACTCAGGTCCATATCCATAACTTGAGCAATGGGTTCTATCTGATTGCACCCTGTTGATGCAACCTACTTGAAGCACCGAGATGAACAAAAGATGAGCAACATGCATGTAAGAACTACTTCTCGTGATAGAGGACAAACAAAGAAAATTTAACTCACTACCTCACCTCAATGTGATCAGGAATGTGATCAACATCCATAACTAATGCAGAATTAGGTATTTCAGCTTGCTGTATAGAAGGCCCAACATCTGTTTCATTTACTTCTATTAGATTGTTGACAATACCATAGTTATCAGTAACTGAAGGCTGCTGGGGATCATGTTGCCATCTACCATCAACTAAGAATTTATACTGGGGACAAAATAAAATGACATATAGATCAGCCAAATAATTTATCCAGCAAAAAAATACAATATTTGGAAGCATCTTATCAGTATAAACAGCACAGCAGAAGATAGACTTCAAACAAATTAGTTTGGTACAAACAAGCGGAAATACGATACAAACTGGATAGCGAACATGAAGTGGGAAAATTTAAAGACTAGGTGAAAAGAGCATCTAGCTCACACCTTTTATGTATTGAACCCAACATCACAAAATCAGCTCAATAATCTCTGAACTTCAACAATATCTCAGAGTTTTCACTCATAAAGCTTTGTACATTTCATTTTCTTCATAGTCCATATGCTGATGACATATTTAACATGACTGACGACTACACTTAGATTTAAGGAGCTTCCAACACAATCTTGAAACTGTCCGCAGAACAAGGCCGACACAATATCCCTTTTCTAATCCTAGTAACAATCAAAATGGCGTACCATCTAACAAGTCTCTACTCCATTATCCATAACTGATCATGACAGCATGACCCCATGGCGTATCTACAGAATTGATATAAGATTTACAGAATCCACTAATAAATCTTTGTATATTTTGCCAATCTTCCGCCGTCTATCAGGTTATTGACTATAAAGGTCAACCCCTTAAAAAAGCATTGATGCTTACTGTTCCCATATAACATTGCATACAAATTATTCAAAGTTACAATCTTCATAAGTTCATGCGTAGCATAATCACTATCTCATTAGAGAAAATTCGAAACATGGCTCTAATTGTCTAGAGATTCTCTCTTGGGAAACAATGCACAACATGTAAATCACACTATTTAACCATTTTTTGTTAATAAGCACTTGCCTGATGATATCCAAGCGGCAGGTCAATGACTGTCTGAAACACAGTCGTCGATCCCTCCAGCGGCGTCATTCTCACACGCTTCGTCCAACTGCCCACCAACCAATTCAACCAAATAAACGCCCCCAAAGACAAAAACACACCACAATCATCTCACAAGAAAAACAACATACAAAGCAAAAATTCACCCCCACAAAACAGAATCAAAACTCCCGAAAAACCCACACCTGTTGAAGGACCCGCTGACGAAGACGTGGCGGCCGCCGTACGGCCACGCGAACCGCTTCGGAAACATCGGCGCAAAACGACGCAAAGGTTGAAGCTTTACGAGAATCACAAACAACCCACAAATCTAGGTTCCATGTTTTGCAGGTGGAGAACCCTAAATTGGGAGGAGAAGGCGGTGAAGAAAGGGGGAGGAATAAAAAGGGGAAGAAAGTTTTGTTTATTTTTATCTGTATTTTGTCTTCTTCTCTTTTATACGAAGGGTGATGTGGTGATAACGACGTAAAAAATATTATTTTTGTTTTTTAAAGACTAATCATCGACCTCTCCGAACACAGTTCCGGTTAGGTTACGGGACGAAGACCGGAATGAGCCGATTTGTGAGTCATAGTTAATCACCACCAAAAAATATTTAATCTTTTATAAATAACACAATAAATTAAAATATACTATAATTATACGGAACCAACCCGAACCAACCCAATACCAGTAAACAAACTCAAAACCCTTATATTATACTCAATTGCTCGCACATGTAACATGAGGTTTACAATTACTGATCTTAATATAAACCATTCATAATTTCAAAAATATCAACACATCATAATATGTATGTAAATTCACGAAGCAAGTATATCACGGCCCAAACTAAATACCCCTCTTTGATTATATAAAGTTCTGACTTCACTTAAGGTTTTATACTCGACACCAATGAAATATAAACAATGAGTAAGTTTTTTTCTCTCTAAAAAAAAACTATGAAGATAATGAGCAATCCTCACTCACAATAATCTTGACCAATACAACCCCAACTCATCCTCCCGAGGATGAACTTGTGTACATGCAATTCAACTCAATAAGAATAACAAACATGTTAAATACTTGACATTGTGCTGCCAGTAGCTATTTTCGAAATCAATGTTGGATCACCATCACTCGGACTATTGGCAATGCTCGATCACATCGTTAGTGAGTCCCAGTAGTAGTAACCAATCAAACTCAATCATGCTCGCTCCTTGGAACCCGGTATAGACATCTTGAGGTTAATTTGTGGCCGATAGAGCATATATACTCGTTACACCTCCACCAATGCTCGGTACATACTCCTTATGACTCGATGAGCTATTTTAGGTTAGCGATCACTAATTCCCGTGATGCTCGATATTGAATACTGGTAATCATGTTTGATTCCAATCCTTGGAACCCGATAGCATATCTTGGTATCACGACAACCTCCAAGCACTATAGTTTGATCATGACTGTAACTATAACATAAATTATCACCGGTAAGTTGTTTCCACCATTCGGATAACTCTAACTACCCATCATGGACTCAAGATAACTAGTAACAACCTTCAAATCCTAGTACCCGCTAGACCCATATCAACTACCCTCCTTGATGCCCAGTGGAGGAATTGGCTCATAAGCATCCAATGTCGTATCGCCCACACAGATCATACTCTTTGTGGCCCACGAGATGGAAGAACTCCTATTTGCCATTGCAGGTGCTACCGATACCATCTTTGATGCGCGTTGAAGGAACAGGCTCATGAGCATCAAATGTCGCATCACCGATACATACGGACTCTTTGTGGCTTACGGCGTGGAAGAACTCCAAGTTGCCATTGCAGCTGCTAATGATACCATTGTTGATGCCCGATGGAGGAACCGGCTCATGAGCACTGAATGCCATATTGAGGATACATATCATGATACGGCGAATATGTACGGGTTTTGAAAAGTTTCAGATGATACATGTTTGATACACTTAATAAACATCAAAATAATTTTTTTATACAGTTAATCATTTTTTAAGATTTATAAATTGAAGAAAGTGCAATCTAATGGGGGCGAAGAAGACGATGACTCATCAAGGAAGATGTGGCATCCATACGAGAATGAGATGCAACAGAGATCTTGATCTATTTTGCCAAACCAAGGGAAGCTAGCCAGCTGCTCTGCCTTAACTTTTTTTAAAATAAATTAGGAAAATTTGTTTTCATTTTTTATGCGAGTTTTTTTTTTATAATTTGTATTTTTTATTCCTTTTTAATAATAAGGACTAATTTTCCAATTACTTTATAATAAAAAAAAATATGAAAAGCTCATAAAATAATGAAACAATGAACAGAATATGCAGGTAACAAGTAAAAAGTACACCAAAAAGTAGTTGTCACCTCTTGGCACCTATAAATTTGTTACCTTTGAAACTGCACCTTCACCTTCGGTGATGCTTCTTCTCCATCGTCCCCACTGATTTCTATAACTATATATAATGCCCTAACTAATAGCCTCATGGAGTACAACACTTACTCTACCATGAAATGGTTTGGCAGCCTCGTGCCCAAGGGACTCACAATTGTATTGTCATCGTGAGAGATGAAGTTTGTGGGGATTTAATGACGATTTAAAACAAAATTACTTTTGTGAGACCCGAGACTAGGTTAGGAATTTATTTAATGAATTCTTGTAATTTAATGGTCGTAATTGGACCAAAATATTGTTGATTGGGTTGATTTTGAAGTTTTTGGTAGTTTTGGTGTTTGTTCAATTAAATTTAGGTTAAATACATTTTTCTAGAGAAAATAGTTGGAATTATCCATTTAGTGAGGGGTAAAAGGGTCAGCAAAGGAAATTAAAAGAGGACAACTTGCTCTCTCCCTCATTACGTCACTTCTCTCCCACTGTGGCTGTTCTTTCTCTCTTTTCTTCCTTGTTGGCAGCTAGGGTTTTGGTAATTTCTTATTTTCTATTGTTGTTTTGTGTTTTATTCATCGTTCATATAGTTTATTATTGATTAGGAAGCCATACATAAATGAATTGAAATTATTGTGGATGAAATTTGATTTGTAGAGATCATGGAATAAAGTTTTCCATGGATCTTTAATGAAATTTAATGGAGAATGCTTCTTTGGCAAAGAATTCAAAACATTTAAGTTCTTGTGCATGAATTGTGAATTGTTATATAGATAATTCCCATGTTAATTAAATATATATTTCATTTCTAGAACTTACATGATGTATAAGTGTAGTAATATGAGATCTAATCATTTAATAACTTTAGGAATACTAATTAGTTGATGTATTTGAGTTAAATCAACTGTGATGCATGAATTATAGATTTTTTAGTTATTACTTTCTTAAAATTTATGCTTTAATGATAGATTTATGAAAAATGACTAATTTAATGAAAATCCACTTTGGGTATGCCTAGAATTATCATATGAGTTTTTTGGATTGAAAAAGAATCGATCTTGCTTGAAAAATAAATATAAAAAAAAGAAATTAATTTTGTGAAAATTGGGCGTGTGAAAATGTGGCAAAATGCATGAGTGCTAGAAACTAGAGAGCTCGAGCGCTCTGCCTATTTAAAAATTAAAAATTGAGAAAGCGATCAAGCGCCCGAGCATCGAGGACCTGAGCACCCAAGCGTTCAATCACTTTCAAATGAATGTTAGATTGCCCAAGCTTTGGGTGATAGAGCGCCCAAGTGCCCAAGAAGTTTTGTGATTTAATTAATTAAGGTGCTAATTAATTGTTTAATGATTTTAATTTCTTGATTATGATTGTTTGATGTTGATAATGAGCTAATATGTAATATATGTCCTCTTTGAGTACACAAGGTCAAGATAGAAGCTTGTACTTATTGTTAATCTTAGTTGTATATGCAT
>JAVDBV010076626.1:0-14431 GCA_032619315.1 Piper longum
AGTTCAGTCAGTTCGGGATGCTACCGGGTCTGCAGCCCAGTGGCTCCTCAGTAGATGCCCTTCAGAGAGTTCATGAGGAGTTTATGGATTTTTCTTTCATATGAGAGTTTGCTCTTATAGCCAGTTTGTTATTAGTTATATTTTGGACCAGTAACGTTTGTTATTGACGTTTTTGTACTATATGTAGGCGACGAGTACGAGATGGATGCGCCAGCTAGACGGAGGAGTAATGAGGTCTTCTGCACACACACATATGTTTGGTGATGATTGTTTAATATTTCGTTTATGATTTTATTATATATGAACTGATGAGAAGAAATGAAGAGCATGATGATGTGATAAACTTCTAAGGCGTGATGCCATGACAAGAAAAATGAATTGAGGGCACAGGTGGGCTGAGACCCAAGAATCAAAGAAAGAGTTTACAGTATGCTAGATTTTGCATGAATAAAATTGTTGATATATGCATATACATTTATGTATATTATTTTGACAGGGTGGCCCCTAATTACATTTTTGGGAGAAATTCTGTCCGTTATATTTTAGAATTTTCATTAATTTTATTGTAATTATATTGATGTGTGATTTGATGTGCTTGTCATTCATGTAGTATCATGTTAGGGTTTTATACATTCATGCATGCGTGACAACCCGTATCTTCATCTTAAGACGCCGAGATTGGATTCATACGAGTTGGGTTCGGGTTAGCCGACCTAATCGGGGCCCGTAACATGCCGGTTCGGTTCACGAGCGTGAACCGGATTTGGGGTGTTACAATTTACCCTTTATCAGCCTAGATTGGTGGGGTTGACGGCACTGGGATTGGCCATGGCAGCGCTGTGGCTATGCCGATGATGTGGCCCCGGCAGCGGTGCGACCAAGCAGGGATGCGGCCAACCGACAATGCCGCCACGGTGGTAGTGCGGGCAAGCAGGTGTGCAGCCAACCGACAATGTTGCCATGGTGGCGTGTGGCCGCGTGAGGCAGGCGGTACGGCGGAGGCCCGGTGACGGCGGAGTGCGGTGGCAGTGTTTTTTTTTATGTACCCACGCAATGACCTTGGCCGATCCTTTTTTGTTTTCCCAGATCAACATTTAACCAGATCTGATTTTTAGCCCAAAATAGTAATATATATAACAGAGGACCTTTCTATCGTAAAAAAAGATATTTTGTTTCGAGCATCAATAGAATTAATGCTACGAAATAAAATAGTTCAATTTTGCGTCGGTTAGTTCTATGATTTTATATAATTTTATTTTCTAATGATAATTTTATATGATTAATATAATTTATCATTAGAAAACGTTACTTTTATTTGTTTTCGTATTTGCATAAATAATTGTATTAAAAATATTATAATATTAAATTTTGAATTGAATGAATGTGAGCTGATGTACTTGCTTGCATTGAGTTTGATTGAGCTGTGGATGGACAAACAAAATCCTTCCATCTTTATTATATGATTTTTTTTTTTTTTGGCATAAAAACAGACCATTGCAACACAAGAAACCTTTGTAAAATAAACTGAATTGTTCACAAAATCCTTTCAATTCCCATGATTGTTCATGCCCGGAGGTGGCAATCCACTGGGCTTCTTGGGTATGGGTTTATCATAGTCCTTAATGAACACTTTCAACGTGCTGGCTCTGTCACCAAGATTCCCCTAGTTCCAACATTTGAAACACTTTGTTAGGAAGGAATTAAGGAAACGATTACAAGAAAAACCTTTAGCAAGCATAGTTTGTAAGAAAAACCTCCTCCACTGGATGTTTCATCAATGTCTCAATTCTTTTTAGTCCTGCAGATGCAAGTGAAGGTATCTTATGCATATGAATGTATAATGTAAATAGATTCTTTGTCCCCCCTCGACGTTCAATGATGTAGAAAGATACCATGAAGAGCTAGACTCACCCTGCGAAGGAGTGGCGTGAAGCAAAAGGGTGGTCGAAAGCAGCAGGAGGAGAAGAGAAGACCGACCCATGTTTATTCTGTTCCTTCTTGATGCTTTTGATGAGTTCGAACTTCCTCAACCAGCTTTTTATAGTGAACAAAGAGAAAAGAGTAGATGGTCATACCTTGCAGCTTAAAGCGTAAGCATGTTGTGGCTTATGACCCTGATCTGTCAAACTGTGTATAAACAAAATCAAAGGATGATGACTTGAAACTTCTGACTACGCAATGCAGGTGCTTATATTAATACACAAACGAGTTGTAGGTGAAGAAAGAATCAAACATTAAACATGGTAAACTCGGTCTTTGTCCTTGTCACTCTCAAACCACGAGGCCCTGTGCAATGGCCATACCTTGAAGCTTGAAGCGTAAGCATGTTGTTTATTTTGTTTGGTACGGCTTATGACCCTGATCATTCAAACTGTGTATAAACAAAAGCAAAGGATGATGACTTGAAACTTCTGACTATGCAATGTAGACTGCTTATATTAATACACAAACTGAGTGGTAGGTGAAGAAAGAATCAAACATTAAACATGGTAAATTTGGTCTTTTTTCTTGTCACTCTCAAACCAGGAGGCCTGTGCAATGGTGAGCTTACCATTATAATACAAAACTCTGATGAGTAGGTGAATCAAAATTCTGCTCATAATGCAGGGTTAAGACACAATCATTCAATAAGGGAACCAATGGCACGAAGAATTGCTTGGAAAAAAATGACAAGAATTGGTGCCAGAAGCTGTACATTGAGCACCACATCTGCTTTCTAAGAAATTTGACTTTAACCTTGATATGCCACATCCTTTTTTCTCCTCAATTAGGATCTGTATCAGATTTATTCAAGCTTTGGAGAGGAAACTTTATCTTCATGGGAAGCACAAATTTTGGTTACTTATCTGAAACAACAGATGGAAGTTCAACAGCAAAAACTTAAAGGATATCCAGTTGGGTATCACCCTTCATCTTCAACTTCATATCTAGCATCGGACCAAATAATTTTCCATGGTCCACCTTTGGTATTGATCCTGGTGCAAATATACCAGCCAGAGATCATCATTCAAGCATTGTCCCAATCGTTGCAAACTTTCGTAAAAGCCAGAACAATAATATTTGAGAGGAAAAAGGTAAACATTATATGTTATATATTATTTATCAGCATATAACTCAGAGCAGGGTAAACCTCCAAAATCCAGCAATAACTCGCAAACTCATGAAAAGAATGAGCCCACTCCAGATCCCAGCAAGACCAAAGAATGGAGCAGACATCAGTATGAAGAGTGACGAGAACAGTCCAATGGTAATCTGCATAGAAATGTTGATATCATTTACAAGAAGTACTAACTTTCTCTACGACGGTGGCCACACTAGCCTCAATATATGTACAGATGTAATCTCCTTCAGGAGTTAGAAAGAAAATGGCATCCACATTATTCCAGGGAAAGCCTACCATTGAATAAGCAGCATATTCGAAGTCTGAAGTTCCATAGTAAAGCCCATCAAAAACAAATGCAAGAGCATTTAAAGGCTGGGATACTGAGACAAACTGTCCAAATAATAGAGAAGGCTTTAAGATAAAATGTATAAAAATTGAATTAGAGAAGACATACTTAACAAATCACCAACCAAGGTTCCAGATAAAGCAACTTCTAAGACAGCGGAGTCCGAAGTAAATAACTCAGAGAAGGATCCAAATCCAATGAAGAGTACAGAAGCCATAGCAAAGCCGCTTAAGAGCCCAATCTGCTCCAGTTGCAAAAAAGATTTGCACGATTTACGGATAGCTAAATGATCATTGAGTATTAACAAATGCCTTCATTATGTTCATCATAAAGAAAGCTGAATAAATATCATTCACCTGTACAATTCGGTCAATGACTTCCTGGGCTCGAGCATAGTCCTCTTTAGCATAGGAACTAGCAAGCAGAGCCTGTGTAAGGGGAAAATGATACTATGCTAAGAGGCAACAGTCAGTATGGATAACTTGTGCCGTAACACAGTAACCTGTCATGATCATGCTCTAAGTCTGGGATGAGAATTTTATGAGATTGTGGTAAGACAATATGAGGATATAAAAATCCTGAACAAAATGAAGCTTTTGGCAGTATTTGGGATTAGCATAAAGGATTATTAAGAAAAAGATAGTCACAGAGAGGAAAATTGTTGAGGTTGTCGGCATTTTCATTCTTAAATTAATAATTCTCAGACTTTATTTTTATGATTGCGCCCCACCAAGTACCACATAATATTATTTTCATCACCTAGCTCGCTTACTAATAATTTTTATCAAAAATCTGGACAAAAAGTTAACAAAGACAAATCCCAAGTAGAAGCTCAACTATGGGATACTAAATGAAAAGGTTTACCTTGCCCTCTCATTCTCATGGACGAAAGTGAAAGAATCTGGGAATTACACTCACCTCATCATGTCCAAAATATTCCAGCTACACTGTGGTCATTGGCATGGGTCTATTGCTTTCATACTTAAATTGATGGCACAAAACCATTCAGAGTTAATTTTATCAAACTACAAAAAGGATTATTAATGAATCAACCTAACAAAAATGAATAGCTACATCCTAATTCCTATATTGTTCAAGCATTTGCCTGTTCCTAACAAAAACTATGAATGTAACAAAGATAAACGGCCATTTACAATAACTGATTTGTAAGCCTCTCCCTGTCTAGACGCCTATAGAAACAATAAAACTTCAAACTTCTACTATTATACTAAAAAGATTCAAGACCAATACAACAGTGATGACCCTATCCTATAACGGTAAAAGTAGTTGTTCAAATATGCACAATACTCTACCAAAAACATGGAGCCTTAGTTGCTAGTGAACATGTGAACATGAAGAGACAAGTACCTGGCCAGCAAGTGCTAAAGCATCATTAAGCAGTGATACAGCCAGCCACACCTGCAAGCATATTTCATAACCAGCCATTGAGATGGAGCCTTGTCGTGCGGCCATAGATGTAGCCAGCGTCACGGTCACAAGAACTGCAACTGTTCTTCCAATTAACAAGCCTCCTACAAAGCAAACAGAGTCGGTCAACGTTCTGAATGAGGATAACATACAACTACAAACTAATAAAGTATACCTCGAACATGATTTTCTACATGATTTGATCCGATTTGCAAATTTTTTAGTAAACAAAACAATATTGATGGTAATCTCTGCTTTTCCTTCGCAGGACAACCGACTTCAAAGAAGTGAACTGACTCTTCACTGATGCTCTAATTTCTTCATTTTTTGTATTTTTCCACACACCTTATGGTCACAACAATTTATTTTCACTAGTTATTCAATTGCCATAACTTAAACATTATACAGAAAATACATCATTTCATGCTCACAGTAATTAGCATATTAAGCGATGTTCAAAGGTTTGCACATTTTATACAATCAACTAAGCATCACAAGTTTGAAAGGAGTTCAATGACAAAACAATATTGATGGTAATCAATTGCCATAACTTAAACATTATACAGAAAATACACCATTTCATGCTCACAGTAATTAGCATATTAAGCGATGTTCAAAGGTTTGCACATTTTATACAATCAACAAAGCATCACAAGTTTGAAAGGAGTTCAATGACTGCCAACCTGCTTTTAGATACCGAGCAACACCTTCAACATTCATATCTGGTTGAACAAGGGAAACCTTTTCATTCAACTTCCACAGGAGAATGAAAGCAGTCAAATACCTAAATGAAGAATATTCTGTGAGTGTAAAAACCAACCTTTTACAAAATTAGAAGCATTTTTACCATTTTTATTCTTAGGATAAAATAAAAAATTATGGTAG
The DNA here is from genome assembly GCA_032619315.1 of Piper longum. Lineage (NCBI taxonomy): Eukaryota > Viridiplantae > Streptophyta > Magnoliopsida > Piperales > Piperaceae > Piper > Piper longum. Next base: position 5,763 of record JAVDBV010076626.1, read on the forward strand.
AAACAAAATGGCTTCCTACTGTAGGCCTTACTCGAAGAACCAATCAGACAAAAAAGGGAGAAAGAGCAGAAAAGAACCCTTCAGAAAATTATTTCAATTGGGATTCGTACTCAGAAATCACAGTGGCAATGGCAGCACCACTAACACCCAGACCACAAATGTATATAAATATGGCATCCAGAATTGCATTTAGCAGATTCCCAGCACCTGAAAATTGCAAGGTCAGATAAAACAGAGCCAAGAGCTGCCATCATAGAACTTGGTATTATCACCGTGGTATTAAAAAAAAAGCAGACAAAAAGTTGATACTGCTGAGTCTGCCAGTGCCTTGGTTTACTTTGATGTTATAAAGTAGTTTCAAATATCTTATATTTATCAAAACTCTGAAGGGAGACATCTTCATGGAAAATGTCGTACTGATTCATTTAAGAGAAAGAAATACGCACCAATATTGACATTTCCTTAAAACATAGTTATAGATAACAAAACCAACATGCAGATCTGAGAATAAATGTGGCCTTCATAAAGTCCCACTGCTAGAAAATAAATTATTATTTGTCTTACTTTATTTCTACATTTAACAAACTGGTAGAAATTTTGTCTAAATCCTCTTAAGACTTTTTTTTAAAGGCAATTTTATTTTAAACAAAGATATGACTGAACTTGCCTACAGCATATAACGGTGTCTTTGTGTCCATAAATCCACGAAAGGTTCCCTGTGCAGCTAGTGCTATCACTAACGGTGGTGCACCAAAGGCCCTCAATCTAAGAAACTCCTCAGCCGGCAGTCTCATTGGTGAGTCCTGTGACATGGTGAAACAGTCACTATTTATTTCGCAATTACAGTGAGTTAAACAAGTAAAAAATTGCATGCAGAGTTAGTATTGTACTTCAATCAGGTAGGACAAAATAATAAGAAATATCCTTTTAATTTATGCTGCAGAGACAAAAGAGTTTTTGTTTAATATGTTCATAAAATACAATAGGAATAAACAACCAAGAAAATTCAAGTTAGGAAACTATAAGTGTTAGTTTTTGTTTAAGATATAGCTATTAACTTGACGGAGTATTGGTTAGTAAGTGCCATAACTAGGGTACGCAGAATAATTTTCAGGTGTACATTGCCAGGTAATTCTTCTCATTAAATATGGACCAGTAGTTAGAATGACATTCATATGGGATTATAGTTAGAATGCCAGTTAAATATAGGTGAACAAATTTCTCATAGATACCATGCTTATGCAAGTAACATAATCTATTGCATTGTACTCTGGGAGAATACCAGATACTCAACAATATATAACAATAAAATTTACATGCATCTCCATTTAAATTGATGTTCATGAGTTGATAATAAAGGATTTGTCACTGATAAAACTTAATCCACAGTATACCATTCAATAAACAGTTCAGATTTTAGGTCATCACATAATTAACAAAGGTTTTACGTACAATGTCTATACCCATGATATTCAACAAATAGCCGGAACCACTAAATAATGCCAGTGCTTCAGCAATACCAATTCCAGCAGCTAAAGCTAAAGACGTTGATATTGCTGGAACAAGTGTCTTGCCTTCAGTACCTGCAAGGTTTTAAAATAGTGTCATTTTCACAAAGAAAAATTTCCAGAGAACTTATCATTCTCCATTCAACAAAAAGTACAAAACAATATTTTCTTACCATTCTCAGATTCCAAGAAATTGATCTCGTCTTTTTGGAGAAATGCCTGCTCTTCGGCCACAAAGGACGTAGTAACATTCAGCAGAGGCACATTAAACAACTTGGAAACTAGGTTAAAAACTGAAATGGACACTCCAACAGCAGCCAACTCTGCTGACCCTGCAATTTTTTTTTTTTCAAAAAAAAAAATCGGACTGATCAATACTGCAGCTCAGATCAAAGTAAGTGTTAAAGTTATTATTAAGCGGTTCGCTTTCTTAACAGCGCAAACCTTCAGGTTGAGGAGTTAGATTATCTAAAATTTACAAATGACTGTGTTCTTGGAGAAATATTTACTTGCCCATGTAATGCCCAGTAGACTATTTTATTCATGTTTGTCCATGTGCAAAGCCTTAGAAATTTACATGTAAATGAAGGGAAGTGTCGAAGTAACTTGGTTCCCTTTTCTAACAGCAGCCAGAGTTTTTAGGATAAATGGTTAGACTATATAAAATTTACAATAAGAAACACATAATCCACTTTCTTAAACGTATTGAATAAAAAACAGTTATGCTATCAAAATACAAAACAGCAGAACCAAATGAGAAACATTCACACGAACTCTTACTTTCTTCCCACCAATTTCTAACAAGTGAAAATGATGCACATCAATGATCATACCCAGATGACCAACAAATGCACTGTCGACTAACGAGGTAATTGGGTCGGCCGCAAGCGCCAACACCGCCGGCAACGCAATCGACACAATCTCCCTTCCAAGCTCATCATACTTCCAATAATCCCTACAAAAAAAAAAAAATCACAAAACAACACCATTCACCAACTAATTAGCGACGACAAATGACGCCAGCAGCAGGGATCTTTATCCGAGCCATTGCAGTACCAAAATGCTTCAAGACCGAGCCACCACGGGAGGGGACCTCCGCCCCTGGTTCTTCTATTCCTGGGCGAAGCATCGGATGAGACGGGCACTGGTTTGGAGTCGGAGTCGGGAGCTCCCTGCGGCGGCGATTTGGGCGGCGCCGCCCAGTTGCGGATTCTGGGGTGGGAACGTCTCGGGCGACCCAGGAATGGAGATGGGTAGGAGGAGCTTCCATGGGTGCGGCCATGGCAGAGGGCGCAGAGGTAGAGGAGAGGAGGGGATAGAGCGAAGGTCATGGCTTTGATTGGCGAGGAGGACGGAAGTTGGAGCCTTTCCCACCTCCACAGTTTTGGGAGGTTAGCTCACTTGCTAGATTTTTGTTCCCCAGGTTCTGATAGATTCTGTCGGGTGCTAATTTAGTTTTAGATTCTTTAGTGAAAAAATTTTAATTGTTTTAGAAAAAGGGTTTGATTTGGACGAGTTGGTTTTTAAGTTGCATATTAAATATATTGAGTTTTTATATTATTTTTTTATGAAATAAATTAAAAGAAATAATAATTTTTATAAGATAAACCATATAAAATATTTTAAATGTTACTTTTTTTTTCATAGCAACCAAACAGCTTCCCCCTCCTCCATATACAAAAGAAGAAAAATTTAGGATTTCTTAATAAGATGAAAGCTCAACTATCAATCACCATGAGAAGTCCATCAGCAATAAGCCTTATTGTCTCAAACTTGTCATAAATCTTAATTTTGAAGAAGGGTTTTTGACATGTCTAGATTCCAAAATGACAAAACAAACTATTCAATATGCATCACTTCTCTGAATTCCAAGCTCCTAGTGTCTGTATAAAATGTCCTGTACTTGTTAGGCCAGTATGTACGCCATATCGTTCCTTTGATTTCCCATTCCATGGTTTTCCCCATTCTCTTTATCAACTTTCCACCATACTCTATCCCCATACTCGTCTCCTGCAAACACTACCCCCCCCTTGCTTAGTAAAAGGCCTGTAGGCACTTGAATACCTGTCCTTGAACCAGGCCGTTTGGCTGCAGCAGGGCCAGCCTTGATTGCTTGGATGAGAAAACCTCCCTGCCGTTGGCACTGTCATGGATAAACCCATTCAAGTTTGCACTGCTCCCATACACCCACTGCTCAAACTTCCAGGGCTTCATCATGCTCGTGGTGATTGTCTCACCTGCTAATACTTTTAGTCCCAGGTAAGAATTCGGGGGATCGAACGAACCTTCGATCGTCTTCTCGAGCTCGATTTTGTGGGTTGGGTTATCAGATGATTTGCTCACTAATACAGAAATTATGTTTGTTTGGGTGATGGGAGTGACCTGAAGGGAAATCCTTGAGGGGGAATTGCTTCTCTTCCACTCCTGCTCCTCTCTCAGACTCTACAGTTTCTGCAGCCAACGGAATTACATCACACCTGTTTAAAATCATTCAAATATGAGTTGTTTTAGTTACTTTGAGACAGATTGAAATACACAAAATTAGCTACTTGGTGCATTTGCCACTCTATTTTAGTGCAAGAACTGAAACAAATAATTTCATTGTTCATCTATCCATGATTTTAGATCTTTCATCATCACTAATGAAGATTAACTCAAACCTTTTCATCTACTACCATGAGGATATTAGGAAAATGTGTGTGTACACAAACCTTATGTTATCTATGGTTACTATAACATCCACCCAATTCTCTCTGTATATGATTCTGTAAGAGAACTGAATAACAGCCTCAATTTGTTGGTACGTCAAAGAGAGATGAAGCCGTTCATCTCGAGTACCACTTGAACTCTCCACATCCATGGCAATGGTTGGATAATAAAGATGCACCTTCCATAAGCCAATTGTTGAAAGAGAATATGAGAACAATGGTGACGGAGATTTGAGAGAGTGGTAGGATGTGCTTGTGCCTCCCAAATCCTATTAGTAATTGCCAGGTCAATGATCTCATTCACAGTTCCTCAAGGTTGGATCCGAGGTGTCTCATGAGCATCTTGGAACCATTTCTTGACTCCATCATGCTTCTGAGGTGATTGCCTCTGGGGGGCTTCATAGATGCACACAAGAAAAGCCAAAGTTAAAGATAGATTAAACATGGACCTGAACTTGCCTGAGATTGGTGTAGTGTGGAATTTAAGATGGACAGAGAGCCCTTGTGGGAGCATAGTTGAGTACACACCACGGATGAAATTGTGGAAGAAGAGGAGAGTGGTGTGTGTTCATCAATAGAATATGGATCTTTGGTTATGTTCATGAAAGTATCTGATGTCCATAGAGTGATGGGGAACACGAAAATCTGCAGACATGGAGAAAAAGAAAGTTGATTTTTTGTGTTGCAAGTTTCTGGTTTAAGGTGAGCTTGAGATGGATGGGATAATTTTGTGGAACATATACACAGTGACATGGAGTTCTGCACATTTGTGATTGGGGGAAGATTGACTATCCAAGTCCATACATCTGGTTCATCACAAGTTGCCATGATTACAACTCGAAGAAGCCCCTTTGGTTCATCCCTTTTGTATAGCCCCAAAGAGAATAAACTTTTGAGTGAGAAAAAGATAAAAGTGATGGAGCGACTTCTCTCGAGAACAATGCTAAATTCCTTATGGTGAATTTTGGTGGTCGTGTTATGGTGTGGTTATTTGCAAGAGATAAGGTAGACCCGCTATAAAGATAAAGATGATTCTTCACGCACACAAAGAGAATCTGCGCTCAACTTCCATGCAACTTTGCCGTTCAAATTGATAACCAGATATATGAAAAAAGGTATCCACTTTTCACAATCCATAAAAAATGGAATCAAGTGTCTGAAGCATTCTGCAATCATAAAATGAATAGAACATACCAAATTATAGTCATTCAGTTTCTGCTTCAAGCTAAGAAGCTATACTAAACCAAAGAAATCCAAACAAAAAAGATCGCCTATTCACATCCAGTTAAGACATTGGAAAACCAAAAATGCAAAAACAAGAATGAAAAAGTAGAAAACTTCTGCTACCAATCTAACTAGTTCCAATAAAAGCTGCTGCCAGGAAATAATAAAATCACCCATTTGAAGGCTCTCCAACTGTTGCTTCTTCCTGGGTAGAACCTTCACTGGATTCTGGTTTCATCTCAATAAGCCGTTGAAGAACTTCTTGTACCTCTGGCCTGGCTGTGGGCGTATTGTTTACACAAAGCAAAGCAAGTTTTAGGGCATTAAGCAAATCATCTCCAACAGATGCATCACTCATCAGCTCCACATCGAAAACCTCGTTGGTCCACTCTTCTTGCACAGTTGAAGCCACCCATTGGGGTAGATCAACGCCGTTCATGGCCTCACCTGGGGCCTTCCCTGTCAACAACTCCAAAAGAATCACACCAAAGCTGTATATGTCTGTTTTGGTGCTGGCCTTCTTCAATTTCGAGAGCTCCGGAGCTCGATAGCCCAGTGCGCCTGCTGTGGCAATCACATTGGAGTTTGCTGCGGCAGTCATGAGTCGGGAGAGGCCGTAGTCGGAGACTTTAGCATTTGCATTCTCGTCCAGCAATATGTTACTTGATGTTAAATTGCTATGAATCGTGTTGAGTTGAGTGTGGAGATGGTTGATCCCCTGTGCTACACCAATGGCAATGTTCAATCTTGCAGCCCAGTTGACAAAAGTATCAGGTCCACGAGCTAGAAACATAACCATGGAGAAGAAGCACCACAGTCAGATCAAACACAAGAAAATTTTCAAGTTACAAAAAGGAACACAAAGTGAAGGGAAGTGATTACCATGGAGGTAAGAGGCCAAGCTGCCTCTGGGCATGTAATCAAAGACCAGCAACTTCTCTCCCCTTGGTCCTATGTAATAAGCTCTTAGAGCCAAGAGATTGGGATGCCTAACCTGTCCCAGAGCATTCACCTCATTCTCAAACTCCTTCTGACCTTTGGCAATCTTCTCCCTAAGCCTCTTCACCGCCACTTGACTCCCATCTTGCAGAGTTGCTCTGTAAACTGTTCCATACGTACTCTTCCCCAAAATCTCCGCTGTTGCGCATAGAAGATCATCTGCATTGAACGCCAATGGCCCATCAAAATGCACCAGCTTCCCGCCAAGCTCTCCCCCACCAGCTTCCATATCTCGCGCGGTCCCCTTCTCACCACCTTGTGCAGCCGCGGTTGCACCAGTAGGAGAGCTCTTCTTTCCCACACTGGTTCGTGACGTTCGTCGGTCGATCAAACATAGCAGCAATATGCAACAGATAACAAGCATAACAACCAAAAGGGCGCCAATAACTATGAGGATCACATCTTTGTTGATCAACTTGTGGTGTGTGGGTTTTGCTGGAGGGGGGGAAGCTTGATTGTCACTAGGAGATGGTGCAGGAGGACATGGGACGGAATCAAAGCCACAGAGAAGCTGGTTCCCTTGGAACGAGCTCATGTTGAACTTATCAATCAGCTGCAAGGGCACCTGCCCGGAAAGATTGTTGTAAGAAACGTTGAGAGAATCAAGTTTGATCAATTTGGCTAGGGAAGGAGGGATTGGCCCAGCAAAAGCATTGCTAGACAAGTCCAACCGAGACAAGTTTTGAAGCCTGTCTAATGAATCGGGAAGTTGGTTTTCAATATGATTGTTTGCAAGATTCAGAACAACCAACGATGATAGATTACAGAGAGCATCAGAGAAGTTCCCATGAATGCTATTGTACGATAAATCAAGTGTACGAAGTCGTGCCAACGACCCGATCTCAACAGGTATGCTACCATTCATAAGATTATGACTGATCGAAATCTCATCTAGATTATCTAATCTGCTCAAAGACATTGGAATCTGACCAACAATGTGATTGTAATCGAGCAAAAGAGTCTGCAACATATATGGGACTCTTCCAGTACGATCCTCCCATGAATCAGGAATTGAACCCGAGATGTTGTTGAAGCTCAGATCAACAAACGTGACAGAGGTGGAGCTAGCGAGACCAGCGGGAAGAGTACCAGAGAGACTGTTGTGGCTAAGATTGAGCCTGTAAAGCTTGGAAGAGTTGAACAGACCAGACGGCACAACCCCCACGAGCGAGTTGCGGCTAAGGTCAAGAGTCTGAAGCGAAGGACAGCTACCAAGCTCGGCCGGAATCTGGCCTACAAAAAGGTTGTTGAAGAGGAGCAGCCCCCTAAGATCGGGGAGCACACCGAGCGACGCCGGGATGAGACCGCCGATACGGTTGTCGTGGAGGCTAAACTTCCGAAGCGAGGCGAGCTGGCCGACCTTCTCCGAGATGCGCCCACTGAGCCCCCGCCACGGGAGCTGCAGGACGATCACCTGGCCTTGGGCGCACTTGATCCCCTCCCAACCGCCGGAGCAGGCCGTGAGGCCGGTATCGTTCCAGCTCCTCAAGACGCCACGTGGGTCGGAAAGAGAGGCTTTGATAGCTTGGAGAGCCTGGTAGTTTTCTTGGGTTACCACCACACCGTCCCATCTCTGGCTTGCACCGGGGTGAAGAATGTTGGTGAGCAGCAAGAAACAGAGCTGGTAGAGCCACCAGTCCAATCTGAAACTGGGAAGGGATGAGCTCATTTTTGAGCTAGATTTTTTCACCCGGCTCTCCTCGGAGGAGACCTGAGAGTTGAGAGGGACCAAGTATATGTCACCTGGTATGCTCCAAATTTATGTGGCAAGGTGATGGCAAATCTAAGAGGTGTGATCGAAAAGATGGTAGGTACATTTGGAGGAGACGAGGTTGGGTGGATGGAGACAAGATCAGAGGCTCCTTTGCGTCGGTGCAGACAACGGCTAGTTTTTGCATTTGAATAGTGGTCTCCAGACAACGGCTACTTCTCAAGAGGGAGAATTTTTTTTGTTTTGGATATTACCGTGTCGTCGCTGGATAATTGGGTCTAAATTATTAATATATATATATATATATATATAAAAGTTATCTAAAATACCTCGTATAAAAATTTAAAATAAAATCAACTAAAATTTTAAAAATAAATAAAAAATCTACTTTAACATTCGAGCTCTCGAATCTGCCCACTAGGATGCTCACTGAGTATTGATTATTTTTTAAAAAAATAGTCGATGAGGTGGGGTGGCACATGTAATCGTTGTCGACCATATATATATATATATATATAT
>JAVDBV010076628.1:0-16455 GCA_032619315.1 Piper longum
CATGGTCTTGAATATATATATATATATTCAAGACCATGTGTATCGGACACACATAGAATTATAGTGACTAAATTTCCGTCATCGTTCCATTCTTTTTGGTATTGTAGTGTCATTACACAGGTACCCTATTTGAAGGTTTTGATAGTATACATCATGGATTCTCACGCGATAACGTTCTTCTCGTACACCTGGTAGGGACAAAGCTCAGAGAGGCCATCATCGCTATTGATTCCTAGTTGGGATCGGGGAACTGGATATTGACTATTATCAACCATAACACGTACCAAAAAATATGTGAAACTGAAACATGCATTTCTTTAAGTCAATCTTTAAATTTGGGCCATATTTACATTGAATAGAATACAATGTTATTTAACTTACGAGCACAACTTTGCAATGACAAATCTAAAATTAGTCTTCGTGCCGACCTGAAACCACAATGGAAACAAGAACAAGAACCATGAAATCACAAACCAAACAAAAGTCACAGACAAATACGGATAATACTGCACTGTCGACATTGAACAAAAATATTAGATTTACAAGCTTCAAATGTGAAACCAGGCATCCATGGCGGTCTGACTTCACACTATAACCACCAATTTGTTCCCGAAAGTGGGTCGTTATCAAATTCATGTTGTCTGGAGTTTTGACATTAAACTCATTCTAAAACAGGACTTGTATTGAAATACATCAACTATGAATGTAACGATTAATGAGGTTAACAAGAGAGGAAATGATACCAGACAAATGGGGCCGAGAGAGGAAGGTGGGCACAAACACGGATGACTCAAGTCGCAGTCTGCCCTGCTTGTCGGTGAAAAATGTCAAGGATGGCCATCTTATCAGCTGCCGGCACTTGCTCGTCCTCTTGACACGCCCTCGGCTCTAAAATCTGTGTGCCAACATATAGGTATACTGATCAGGTTTCGCTTTTCTTTCTAACAATCGTTTGGAGCTAGCATGGCTAATAATGCTCGTTAGTTGCTTAAATTTCAATGGTGCCATAAAGAGTATTTAATGAGTGCTGATTTGTTTACATTGATTAGGTGTTAAAGATAGATGTAAAACCCTTTCAAGTTATATCTGATTACCACTCATACTATTAATTGGTAATTTGACGTGCACCCTAGATATGCATGCAGAGGCACATGTATATTAGGTCATGCTTCCCCCCGTAGAATAAAAACTTAGGAATTGAATTCGACTTGGTGAGCTATTGGTGGAATTAACTTCTATGTGACTTGAAGTCATTCATTTTTACGAATAGTAAATTTCAAACGAAATATAAATAATTGTATGAAATGAGAATATATTATATTTATAAGACTTGAACTAATAAAAATGTGATTTAAATTACTGTTAATTTTAATTTAACAAAACTATATAAAATGCTATTTAAATAAGTTTTATGTTACACGAATAACAAAAGGCAGTTTGTAGTTGATTGATTGAGGTTTGGATTGAAAGACGAATCGATCATGGGAGGAAAGAAAGCTATTTCCTCCAACATAATCATTGATCTTCAACTTCCAGAAAATGCTGGTAACAAAGTGGTATCAGAGCAACTCAGAGTTGAAGCTAGGATCAACATAATGGAGCAAAAAATGGGGAAGATGGGAGCTGAGATGGCTGCTAACAGAAAGGCTGGTGTGGAAATGATTATTGGAATAGAGGTTGTTTTGGTTGGGATTCAGGAACAGTTGAAGATTCTTGTTGTAGATAGGGCTTCTTCAAAATTAGAGCAGCAAAGGTCAAGATCTAAATCGGTGATGGATCTGAGTAAGATGGAGAATGATCAATTAAGAGACTGGTCACCAGAAACGTCTAGGCATGATAGAGACTCTCATTGGATCTTGGAAGGAAAAGGTAAAACTAAGATAATTCTGACTGAAACTACACATTCTAAATTTTTACATCATTTTGGTTGAAATTTCCTAAGTTCTCTGGTTTAGAAGATTCTAGATTCTGGTTCATGAGATTAGAACGTTTTTTTATGTGTCACAATATAGCTTATGAGGATCAAGTCACCATTGCTATCTTCCACTTGGAAGGACATGCTCAGATCTGGTATCAGATCTTGTGGGAGGAAGAAGGTGAATTAACTTGGGATCAATTTAGAGATCGAATTCTTGCCAGATTTGGTCCTTCTGCTTTTGATGATTACATAAGAGAATTGATTAAATTGCAGCAACGAGGAAGTGTTTCAGAATATCAGATTCAGTTTGAAACACTGCTTAGCAAGACGAAGGGAATTCCAAGAGATTAATTAGCCTCTTATTTTTTGAATGGATTAAAAAAGATATTAAGTATAGTGTTGAATTGAAGGAACCTTAAACTGTTTATCAAGCTATTTCATATGTAAAAAAATATGAGGAGAGGTTAGAATTGAGAAAGAAAAAATACTCTACGCCAGAAAGAAGACTGGACTATAATTTGAACAGTTATGGGGATGGCAAGATTAACAGCAAAATGACATGGACTTCAAAAAAAAATGGAGAAAAGGACATTACCTCTAAGCTGAAGTCATCTCAAAAAGTTGCTGACATCAAGAGACTGAGACCAACAGAAATTAGAGAAAGAAGAGCAAAAGGATTTTGTTTCAACTGTAATGAAAAATTTGAGAGTGGATATAAATGTCAAAGAGTTTTTCTGATTGATTGTGGTGATGAAGAAGAAGTGAAGAAAAATCCAAAAGACATTGAGTGTGAGGATATAGAAGAGGAACCTAAAATTTCAATGAGAGCAATTAATGGAGTAATATCTGCTGGAACTATGCGAGTTGTAGGCCAGATCAAGAATAGAAAGTTTATAGTGTTAATTGACACTGGAAGCACATAATTTCATGAGTCAAGATGTTGTAGAGCACTTACTACGAATTCCAGTTGTGACAACACGAAATGTTCATGTGAAAGTAGCAAGTAGAGAACACATTGAAACCTTGGGAGATTGTGAATCTCTGTTGTTAATACTACAAGGACATCAATTCAATGTGAACTTCCAAATTCTACCTCTCAATGATTATGACATTGTGTTGAGAACTAAATGGTTGTCTACTTTGGAATCAGTTAATTGGAATTTTTAGAAGATACCAATGAGATTTCGATGGAGGGATCAAGATGCCATATTACAAGGATTTAAAACATCGTCTTCCTCTTTGATTTCTAGAAAACACTTATGTAAGCATTTTGAAATGAAGGAAGTGACAACTCTCTTTCAAATATTAGAGCCTACGCAAAATTATCCAGATCTTAAGTTGCAAGATTCCCAACTCATCGAACTCAATCAGTTGTTGGAAAAAATCAAGTCCTTATTTAGTGAACCAAAGGGATTGCCACATCAAAGGGAATGTGACTATCAGATTTCTTATGCAAGAGCAAGCCTTATAGGTATCTACATTTTCGGAAAAAAGATATAGAAAGGCAAGTGAAAGAGATGTTGTCACAAGGCATTATTCGAAATAGCTCTAGTCCCTTCTCTGCGCCTATCCTGCTGGTTAAAAAATATGATGGATCTTGGAGATTTTGCATAGATTATAGAGCCCTGAACCAAGAAACTATCAAGCACAAATTTCTAATTCCAATCATAAATGAATTGTTGAATGAGTTGAAAGGAGCACATTTTTTTTCAAAACTAGGTCTCAGGGCAGGTTATCATCAAATCAGAATGAAGATGTGAGGACATTTATAAGACTACATTCCAAACTCATCATGGACAGTATGAGTTTTTGGTAATGCCATTTGAGCTAACCAATGCACCTGCCACATTTCAGCAACTAAATTTTTTTCTCCTCATCTTCGTCACTTTATATTAATATTCTTTGTGATATTTTTATTTATGGCAAGAGGTGGGAGGATCATTTGATTCATTTGGAAACTATTTTTAACATCCTTACATTTCATTAGTTCTTCCTAAAACAATCTAAATGCAGATTTGGACAAGAAAATGTTGATTATTTAGGGCATCTGGATACCAGAGAAGGAGTAAAAATGGATGACAACAAATTAGAGGCTATCAAGGGTTGGCCTCTACCTCATTCACTTAGGGCATTGCGTGAATTTTTAGGTCCCACATGTTACTATTGAAGATTTATTCATGGATATGGAACATTACTGACAAAGAAACAAGGATTTCATTGGATAGATGAAGCTACTACAACCTTTAATAAATTGAAACAAGCCATGTGTTCAGCTCTCGTGTTAGCATTACCAGATTTTTCTAAATCCTTTACAATAGAATGTGATGCTTCTACTTCAGGAGTGGGGACTGTTTTAATTCAGAAAGATCACCCTATTACTTTCTTTAGCAAAACTTTAAAAGGAAAAAATCAAATGTTGTCCGCATATGACCGAGAACTAGTAGGCATAGTTCTTTCAATGGATAAGTGGAAAGGCTATTTGTTGGGACAGCAAGTTATTGTTAAAATTGATCATCATAGCCTTACATACTTATGGCAGCAAAAGATAACCACGAGGCACAAGAAAAGTGGTTTATTAAACTGATGGCCTATGACTTTGTTATTGTATATAAAAAGGGAAAAGAAAATGTAGTTGCAGATTCTTTATCTCGGCAACTTGAAGAAGAACATGAGAAAGAAGAACAAAAGGAAGGATCTGTCCTATCTCTAGCTCCTTTGTCCATGGCAGTTCATGATTGGTTGAATGCTATAAATTAAGCTATGGATTGAAGTGTATAAATTCAAGAGCTAAAAAGGAAACTTCATACAAAATTGTTGCCTTCAACTTGGGAAGAGCACGATGGAATTCTGTATTATAAAGGTAAGATTTATTTGGATTCATCTTCTGACATCATTCCCATGATAATTAAGGAAATGTATGTTGCCATCCATGAAGGAGGGGACAAGACAATTTACATGATTAAACAAGTTTTCAGATGGAAGGGACTTACAAAGATGGTGAGGGAATTTATAAAAACTTAGTCATACATGCCAACAATACAAGAGTGAACATCTTTCCCCAAAAGGATTACTATCTCCTTTACCTATTCCGAACCTAATTTGGGAGGATATTTCAATGGATTTTCTGGAGGGATTACCCTCATCTAAAGGGAAGACTGACATTTATGTAGTGGTGGATAGATTGACGAAGTACTCACATTTCCTACCCGTGAAACATCCATATACAGATTCCCAGATAGCATAGTTATTTTTTTCTAATGTCTTCAAATTATATGGATTACCTAGATCTATAGTTAGTTACATGGATCCCATTTTTGTTAGCAAGTTTTGGAAAGAACTCTTTCGACTACAAGGTACCACTTTTAATTTTAGCTCTTCTTATAACCCATAAATGCAGATAAAAAGCGTCGAGAATTCAATTTTGATGTAGGAGATGAAGTTTATGTCAAGTTGCAGCCTTATAGACAACACTCTATGCTCAGAAGAAGAAAAAACAAATTTGCTCCAAGGTATGCCGGACCATACACATCACTCATAAGATCAATCTAGTAGCATATCGGGTGAACCTACCAGCTGAGTCCATAATTCATAATGTTATCCAGAAACAATCTCAAGTTGCAGAGTCGACATTGCTGGCACAATTAACAAAATCAGGAATGTTTCCTGAGAAACCTATTCGAGTTATCCAAAAATGTTGTCGGTGAGGTACTATTTTTTATTGCATTCAGTGGCTAGTAGGAACAATTGAGCAAGGGACACGGGAATCTGAGAAGTTTCTTCGTAGACATCATGCTTATTTATTCGAGGACAAGGAAGATCATAAGGGGGAGGCAATGTTACACAAATTACGAAAGGCGGTTGGTAGTTGAGAAGCAAGCAGATGGTGATTGAGAAGCAAACGGGCAGGCAGAGAATTTTAAAGTTAAGCGGAGTCTTTTGAATGGTAATGGGGTAGTAATCGGGTAATTGGGTAGAAAGAGAGGGTTTCATTGTGTATAAAAGGAGGGGGGGGGGGGGGGGGGAAGGAAGTTTATGGGGGTAGTTGTTGATTGTGAATTGAATTCAAATTTGTTTCTTTATCTACAATATTTATATTTCAATTGATTAATTGAGGTTTGGATTGAAAGATGATTCGATCATGAGAGGAAAGAAACCTCTTTCCTCCATCATATTCGTCGATCTTCAACTTCCAGCAGATGTTAGTAACATTTTATTAGTCAAATTAAATAGGGAAGTCTTTTCAATAATGAATCACCATGGAGTTTGATTTGTAAAAGCCAGAGTGGTGCAAATTTGTTGAGTTTTCGCAATCAAACTGTTCGTGGGATGAGTGCTTCGCAAATTTGGAATGAGGTTTTTCGCGTAGGTACGTTTGATGTTGTGATCACATTGGATGCTCTTACCCATAAAATAACAGTCAAACAAATAAAATTAAGTGAGGCAAGAGAACTGTTTACGTGGTTTCTTGGGCTTAATCTGAGTTCCGATGCCTGTGCACACGGTGGCCTTGTCACACACTCCAGTATTTGATATGTTTTAATACAAAATAAAAAAAATGCCGATTCTATGTCCGCCTTGGAATGATGACAAAAATTTATGCTCTGGTTTGGCTTCTTCTGGTCTTCAAATAATAAAACAAACCTCATCAATGCGTCCAAAACATCGAAAAAAGGTGGGGTGCCGAGTTTTGCATGAAACAGAGTATGAGAAAGTCATTAAATCCCTTCCTGAATAAAAAGGGTTGAACCTAACAAGGTTCAGGTCGGTTCGAGCTGGAAAATAGTCTAGACCAGGCTGATTCAGCATTCTGGACTGTTTTGGTGGCGGCGGTTCTCAAACAAGTTGACAAGCGGCCACGAACTCAAGCTCGATTACTGCTCGAAGGGGCAGCAGGATGCGGACAACAGAAGTGGACATGGTCAATGCATACGGGTTTGAGCATATGGTGGTGCAATGCCAGTGGCATTGGATTAGGGCTCTGACAATAGTGATGGCAGTGGTGCAGGCTCCAGCGACTGCCCAGACCAACAACAGACAACACACAGTGGATGGGGGTGATACACCGATGGCCTAAGGAGTCGCTGGCCGACATTTTTCTCCTGACGATAGGGGTATCGCTAAAAATTTGGTGGTTTTTCCCTCAGCAAGTGCAGTAGGCGGAAGAGCTTGGATGAAAACTGTTGCTAGAGAAGTGGGCTATCCACCATACATCATGTAGTGGCTGGAGGTGTAACACCCGAAATGGGGCTCATTCGTCAACTGAATTTGAATATTACGGGTTACTTGATTAAGTCGACTAACCTGAAACCTAACCTAAATTGACCTATTCTCAGTGTCTTAAGATAAAAGATAATCATCATGATTTATGAATCAAATGTTCAAAACTTGACATGATATTTTATGAATGTCATGCCAACCAAGTCATGGTAAAAATTAATAAACCTAAAACAAATCGGGCAGAGTGCCCCCTGAAAGTACAATAAGGGCCACCCTGTCAAATCATAGACAATATAATTATTTCATAAAATATTTACACAACACTTTCATTCAACTATATAATCATTTTTGTGTTGAATCTTGAATCGATTGCTGATTTACATGTCATTTACATGTCCAAACTGGGTCTTGACATCTGATCATTCTTATTTACATTTAAATTTCAAAACTATGTCTTGACCCTCCTGTTATGCATATTCAACATTTACATATATTTACTAAATAGTATTCACATTATGTCATCATGATCTGCATTTCATTATTAAAATCTTACTATCACCACATTTCATCACAATATTATATCATCAATAAAAATAAGAAAGCATTCTAACATCAATGAGTCTGTGTGCAAGAGACGTCACTGCCCCACTGTCCAAACTGGCACATCCAACTCCAGATCATCGCCTAAATATAATAAAAATATGTCAGTAACGAGTATTATTAGTTCAAAATATACCTATATCAAACTAGCCATGAGTGCTATCTGAAAACCCAAAAAAAACTGTCATTTTATTTGGGATGAACTTGGTCTAGGTATGGATAGGATAAGATTTGAAGTTAAAAGATTTCCTGGAAATCTTAAAGTTAGTAAGTTATTTCTAGTCACGTTAGAACCAAAGGGGGGCAAGTCCTTCCCTATCGTCGCCTCTTCTCTTTTCTTTCCTCCTTCCCACAGTGGTTGTAGCTCCAACGTCTATTCTCCATCTCTTCTTAGGTATACTTCCTTTATATTTCTTTTCATTATTTTCCTCATATGCATGCATGTCTTAGTTGCCATTGGTGCTTTGTTGTTCCATGAACTTTCTGTGGTTGTGGTTGTTTAATTTTAGGGTGGAATTATTTTCGGATATGTTAAAATTATTTTATTTGTTGGTTGATTAATTAAAGAAAGGGCATGATTTCTTTTAAGATAGGTTTAAAAAAGAGGTTTCTCTTTGTATGACTTTATTGTGTTTTGATGTACGATGTTTTGCGCCAATTGTTTTATTTTATTTATTTATTTATTTAGTTTTTGCCTTAGCAGTTCTTGATAATTAATTATAAAAAGTATTAATAAGCATTATTGTTAATTCATTATGTTCGTGTATGATATTAAATATTAGAATTAATCATAATCTATATGTGTATGTTAATTGTTATGATTAATTAATTAGTAAATCATATCTTAAGTTATTTATACGATTGTTTATAGCTAAATTAAATTATTTAAAGATAATATATTTCATTAATCAAGGAAGTAATATGTATATATATAATCATTATCAGCTAAATATTAATTATTATTATTATTATTATTATGATTATTATTATTCTGAGTAGATGGTTATTAATTTAGTAAATTACATGTAAAATATTGATTGTCAGGACCTTTAAATTAATTCCAAGTTCAAACCTTTAACAAGTTAAGTAATTTAAATAATCTATTCATTAGCTAGTTATAATTAATTAAAGTAAGAAGGGTAAAGTATGATTAGTAACAATAAACATAGTCACAATAATTTTTCGAATCAACCAGGGATGTTTTTTAGCTATGATTCACACACACACACACACACACACACACACACACACACACGGTTGTATTAATAATCTATATCCAACATGTTAATTAAAATATAATATAGGCATGGGAGGCTGTAGTTTGATGATAATTAGTCGATTATGTTAGCAAAAAAAACAAATGGATTATTAAAATACAATAGTATAAGAAACATCACCGTTAAATCTTAGTAACATGCAGTGAAAATATTAAAGTTCGAACCATGTATATTATGAGATTTAAAATAATTTTATTAGTACTATCTTTGAATTACAATAATACAAATCATTATAAATAATTTAATTGAATGACTTATTTAATTGCTAGTTAAATATTCATAATTAGTAAAAAGTTAATACATTATTATAGGTGTAACAAAGTTTTTATTAATGGAATAAGTAACTATTAGTCACTAATATAGTGTTAATGAGTAATATTAATTAAAAGTTTAAATAATAACTTTAACCACTAAGATAGAAATCATAATAAGATTTCCTTGGGTTAAGTTATTAAAATGTTGAAGGAAAAATATACAATACTAATGAAAATATACTAATATATTGGAAGTTTGAAGATTAATACTCTTGAATGATGCATGCTTTATGTTGTGAAGTTTTAATCATGATATACTTAAGTTATTTATTTGCATGCATTTCAACTCGAAGAAAATTATACTTATGTATAATTTTATTGCCTCGTTTAGAATAGGATAGTCGGTTGTGGTTGTGAGTTTACTTGTGAACTATCCTTTTTGGCTACCCTAGTCGGCCCGAACCTAGATGCTGAGAGGGTGAGCAAATAGCAAATATCGGTAACTATAAGTCGTGGGCCACATAGCGTGTATGCGCATACGTGGGATTACAGCTGGATGGGACGGCCACCCCTCCATACATAATTAGAGCTCGATATATGCTCATAATCACTAAAAGACTTAAAAAATAATGATATGAAATATATTGACTTGTTTCATAAAATTATGCGATCTAGTGGTGTTATCACTAACGTGGTGTTATACTTTAATCATTGCATTCACAATTAATTATGATCAACAACACATTAGCACAATTCAATTATCATTTTCCTGTATAATTTCCCCAATTCTATCCCTTAATTCCATGCAAACAACTCATATTTCCCACCCAACTATCAATCAAATTACACTATTTGTAAAATTAATACCTAAGCGCATAATCATGGTAAAGTATCCACGATCATGAACTAAAATCAAATCAATTGATAATAACGTATATTAAATGTCGACATAGATAGAATTTAAGTTTATAACATGATCATCACAGTTAATACCATAATCGACTTATACCATTTGGAAGTAAAATAAACATATCTTCACATTGTCTTAATTCTGGCAACATGCAAGTTTTTATCAATTAATCATACAATAAGATTCGTAATCATGAAATAAAACAATATAAATTAAATTGATAGCAATATCTACCCAATGTTAGCGTCGAGGATGGCCACAACGACAGCCGCAACTGTCATCGGCATGGCTACAGTTCAACAGAGGGAGGACTCGGCCAAGGCTGAACTAGGAAATGAGGAGGTCTAACGAGAGTTGTTCCGGCCGGCCTGGGACCAATGGTGAGAGAGGCAACTATTGGCGAACACCACTGAAAGTTGGCGGCTATGCCATGATGTGGGGTGCTGCTGTTAGGGATGAAGGAAGAGGAGGAGGATGGCCTAGTGAGGAGGAGATGGCCGGAAGGATGTCGACCGAAAGGCCTGGCCGGTGGCATATCTTGCAGCGACGCCCTGCCGGCAGTGACCAAGACGAGAAGGGCAGCGGCTAGTGCAGCGATGGGTCTTGGCTTGAGAAGGACCGGAAGAAGGTGAGAAAAGGGGGAGGTGGCGATTGACCGAAAGGAAATGGTCCTGGAAGGTGAGAATGATGGTGATGGGAAGTATCGAGGCAGCACTCAGAGGAGGGAAAGATTATAGGAGGAGGAGGAAAAGAGGGAGAAGATTGGAGGAAGAAGACTAGAGACGACAGGTAATCATTGGTGACAGGGCTAATGGCGCTAAGACTGGTGACGTTGTGCACATGCTCGGGGAGAGAGAATAGGCCGAGAGAAATACACTCGAGGTGGTAATTTTATAATTAAAACTTGACTTTTCCCTGACTCGAATTGATAATAATAAATATATTTTAAAAATAAAAAATAATAAAATAATAAAATTTAATAAAATAAGATACACCCAACAATCATCCAATGAGATGTTCTAAACCTATTAACCTTCCACAAAATAATAGCTATCACATCCTAATGCGATAAACTACGTAAAACTAATTCTATGGTCTACTATATAAATTTTAGAAAAAAATGTAATATATTGTGATAACTCATATTTTATATTATGTTACTGACATTATCATTATATACTTAGGTACGCTTGACTTCATACCTCATACATTGGGTTGGCCTTGGTTCAACATACGTGTTCTAAAATTGACTCAACTCAAGCTGACGATTGAACCGACGGTTCACAGGTTAAAAAATGTGACTCGGATCAGGTTTTATAGGAGGTGGAACCGATCGGTTGGAAAACTCCATGAAAGTGGCCTGCATGTGTCTGATCTTCTGCTCCAACAGGGATCTTTCTAGCAGATTTTCGGTGAAGGCAGGCTTCGATAATGGTGGTGCAATGCCTGATCATGAAGCGGATGATTTTGTTGGGGGGTTTATGTGGCTAGGGTGGCCGGAGGTCGCCTGAAAACTCCACGAAAAAAAAGTCTAAAACGTGCAAAACAATGACTAGCTTATCTTCTTCGTCGTCAACAGACTTGGAGGTGGATTTCCAGCAACTGCGTGCATCGATGACGGCAAGGGATCATTGCTGAATGGAGAGGGGTCTTCAATCTTCACGTTGGGGGTCTTGGACAGACATTGGCTGGTGGTAGTCCTCCCCGGTGGTCGCTCCACCGGTCGTCTTCCGGTCCTCACTTCTCCAGCTTCTCCTCAGCACCGCGTTCTGAATTTTTTCTGGAGGGGTGGAGGGGTACATATAGGAGATGGTTGCTTGGAGAGGAGTCTGGGATCAAGCATTGGATAAACACGGAGCAGAGGAAAAAAAAAGGGAGGAGATTAGCATTCCCTCATTCTCCTAATTCTCCTGCTCTCCCTCTCCCACTTTTCTCTCTATTTTTTAAAACTTATTAATTAATAAGGGGCCCCCATGTCACTCAAAATTTGGCGCAAACACAAACTGCAACAACTCCAATTTCCACATAATCAAGGTCGTCGCTATAACCTAAGTGCCGCATCTATTAAAAATATATATAGCAATAAAATGTAACATGTGAAAAAAAACATGTATAAATCATAAATAATTCATGAACTTAAATATAAGTGCAAAAATAATAAATGATATTGATATTATAATAGACCAGCTATATATATGAATCCAACTCATGATACTAATACTCCATGTTCAATTTACTTCATCTTAGCAAAAGTCTCTAATCTTATTAAATACAACTAAAATAAAATATAAATTTGAGGTTCTTCTTTCCATGCCTGCTCCAAAATTATTAGTCCTACTATCCTGTGTACAACAAAAATTGTTGGCTCAGTATCACTAGTGATATTGCGTCACTAATGACATTGCGCCGTCGGCTAAACAATGTCACATAAAATATAAATCAAATCAAGTATAAAAAATGATCAGTTAAACTGCATAAATATCGATTCGATTTAATTATTGATAAATGTATCTCTTGAATAGAGGGTAAGCATAAACACAACATACATAATAGAAATTATAAATTTCACAATGTATCAAAATCAATCAAGTTAATTTAATTTAATTAACTGATTAAATTTATTCATAGCTCACTAAGTGAACATAATACGTGCTGAGTTTGTATATAACTCAGTTCAGAATGGCACGGTCACACTAAACCCAACATCATAACATAAAACCACCATAGATGATGGTCCTTGCTTAAAGGGTGCTCACAAAGTAGTACATCTACCAAACTAGTCATAGTAATGGAGAGAATCGACCTGAAGGTCTACATTTCCATGCGCCTTATCTCCACATAAAACAATTAAGTAGTTGGTCTATTGCCAAAACTTAACTCGTGAAAACATAAAACCCTGTAAGGTCACATATCTTATCTTATTTATTTATTATAATGCATAATCTTATCATAATCAATTCTGATTATATGTTTTAACCAGCTACTCACGTAAATCCATGGATCTAAATGCTCTAAAATAATGACTAAATGAATCTAGATGTCACAGCGAGTCGTCACAACATCAGTAACGATTCTCTTCGTACTTTGTATATATAAATCAAAATTCCTAACTTATTACCTACATGACATTTATACGCATGCATGAATGACATGATCCTAAATCAACACATTCATATACATACAAGACATAGCTAAAATTCATTAAACATAAATAGCACATACAAAAATCAAACATAAATAATTAACCAACAATTAAACACATAAAATTAGGCACATAGATTAATTAATAATTATTTAATTACTTCTAGAGTTAATAAAATGAGATATTACACCACTTAACTGTGGTGCACAAAATCAATGGTATTTGTAACAAAGCCAATTTCATCTAACAAGTAATTAATACTCATTATATTATATAATGCCTAATTAATTTGAAAAATTAATATGTTTATTTTTATTTTATTTTTCCTTTATAATTAAATTTCCCTTAAACTACACATCCAAAAATTGTGAAATTTCAAATACATACAATTAACTCACCAATTAAAATTGGACTGTTTTTATGTTTTGTAAATAGATCCAAAATATAAAGATCTAAAAATATATTCAAAATTAATCCAAACATCACATAAAAATGCAATCTTTACATAACTCATCGAAACTCATATAAATCATGATTCATGAACTTCTAATTATGCATACCAACAATATACTACGTAATTTTCAATAAATCTAGTATAAACAACAATATCTACATGCATGTATGATTATGGAAGCTTATTAAAATATATGTAAAAATTACTAATCTTGATTTCTAGAAATTCTCCAACCTAAAACTCAATCACTTAAACCAAATTTTCTAATCGTTTTGGACCAAATCGCTCCAAGTAGGCAATGAAAGATTTTTGGTGCTTGAGAGGAAAGAGAAAGAGGACGAAGTTGGAGAAGAATGAGAGGATTAGGGAATTAGTTTATAAATAATTAATTTCACTTTTCCTAAATTCCTTATTTACCCTTATTTCTCTTACGTGGATCTATTCCTACATGTTTACTAAATAATATCATATAATGCTATTTCTACATAAAAATAAACTTCTTAATTCTCACCAAACACTAACTTGTAGAAATTAAGTCGTTTTATATAAAAAATTTGAACTTTTATAAGTAGTTTAATCAAGTTTCTAATTGACTAAATTTAAAAAAATATTAAATTATCATCCTCTTAATCAATTAGTTGTACACATCATAATTTAAAAGTCTAAATTCTCCAAAAATGGCTAATAATATTAAAGCTCCTACTTTGTAATTCATTTGCACCACAAAAAATTGACCATCATGCAAAATGATCTAATCATAATAAAATAAATACAACCAGTTTGATTGCCATAGGTCTATAAGTCTATATAATAATGATATATAGAATATATATTATTACACAAATAGTTTTAAAACCAAGGTTTTTGCCATTGACATACATTATAAGACCCACCCTATCATGTGGGATGGGCCTTGCGATGTATATTACTGTAATGCACTTTCGTCAGTGGAATTCTGCATTTTTGTGAGAATAATTTTTAGGCATTGAATCTAAGATTCAATTCCCTAGGGAACATTATCCCCTAGGGATGAATGTATGGAACAATTATTATAAAAAAGGAAAAAAAAATTTCGGGGGAGAGCCTAAGAGTTAGTCATGTGCTGGGATAGACGAAATTGAATAGAAAGGTGAAAAGTTGAGATTAATTATCTGGCGAAATTAAGAGGAAGAAATATAAGAGAACTTAAGCGTTAGTCATTCGTGGGTGGGTGAGGAGGTATGAAGTTAATTTCTGAGAATTATGGAATAGTGAAGCAATGTGAGTAATTTACCTGAATGATGATGGGGTGCATGAGGGAGTAAAAGGCGGCAATAGATGCAATAGCCTTGGAGGGAGTTGATCACAACCGAACCCTTTCTTCTCACTTTCTTTTCCCTGAGTGGTCTGTCCACGATAAGAGTTTGAATGAATCCATTTGACACTTAAAATATTCTAGTTATTGTGATTAGTATTCTTCTCAAATTTTCGTGATCTTATGATGCTTCTTCCTGCTCTTATTATCGTAGGTTATCAGCTATAATATGTATGAGCTCAAAGCTTGAGTTTGAGGATAAATTATTTTATTTATCATGAAAAAATTCTTTTGCAAATTATTAGGATTCCTGAATTTAGACAAAAATCATTGTGTGGTTATTTACTTGGATAAGATATGGTCTACATGAGCAATCAAAGGTGCAAGAAAGAGGTTCTGAAGGGCCAAAAAAATAGGATTATTCCCTTTTATTTTTTCATCACTGTTCAAAACCTTTTTCTGGTGGGTTTTTAGTCCCCATGCAGATCATCATCTCATCGAGGCAAATAGTGAGTCTTCTTCACTAGTACACGATTCTTCTCTAACTTTAGAAATTATATTCATAATTCCTCTCCTCTTCATGACTAATACTTGAGTTCTCCTACACTTATTCAAAGGTACCCCTTCATTTCCATATGCAATTAATCTCAATTCTTTATCTTTCCTACTAATTATTGTTGAAATATAAACTTGTTTTATAAAACTCAAAACAATGAAGCTTACTTCAAAAAAGCTTTTAATGTTTTACACATGATAAATTACAAGTCAATGTTAGGTATATGTTAGGTGTGGTTTTTGTTGAATGTAGAAGTCAATGTTAGGTATATATTAGGTGTGATTTTTGTTTAATGTAGAAGTCAATGTTAGGTATGTGTTATGTCTGTTTTTTTGGTTTGTATTGATCTTGAGTTAGTATAAATACCCCCTCTCATTGTGTGTTATACACAAGGAAAAATAAAAAAGAAAAACAAGAAGCAAAGCTTCTACATTGTAAGAATTCAGAATTGAGTGTAGAGAGGTTGTTTGGAGAAGAAAAAGAAAGTTTGTGTATTTTGCATTTGTTTTTCTCAATATCAGAGTATTTTCTTATCAACAAAGTGGTATCAAGAGCCAAATACTGGTATATAAGATATCAAATTAAAGCTCTCGGAGAGACGAATCCAACGCCACCGGAATCAGTCCAATCGGAGCCCAGACGAGCCAACAATCATCATCGGAAGTTTGTTGCCCAGAAATCTGAGTTAACTCATTGAGTTGAACTGAGTCAGATCGAGTCACTCACTGAGTCAGGCCGAGTCAAAGCCACAGAAGTCATTGACCAAGCCAAAGAAGTTGTTGACCAGATAAGTCTAAATTTTCAAATTCTTATTCTATTTGGAGATATGGCAA
>JAVDBV010076629.1:0-11643 GCA_032619315.1 Piper longum
GACCTGTGTGAGTAGAGCTCACCGACTAGAGTACGGAGCTCTACTCACACAGGTCCGTAGGACTCTCTTTCTCTGCTTGACTCCTTGAGTGTAAGGCTTAATCGTGTTTTATACGTAGGACGATATCGGCGGAGTTTTATCGGATCCCTCCGATATTCGTTACTGACGGTTTTCTTATAATATATGTAGGTCTCGCAAATCCTGTATCGACTTCGGCGGAAGGACAGATAAATGGTACACACACTTGAGCTCAACATAAGATTTAATTCCTTGCATTTATCTATATTTGATGTATTGTGATGTTTATTTAACAATGTCTTCCATTCTCATGACACCAAGAGCGTTATTTCAATCTATTTAGTTGATCGAGTCTCACTGACTAATAATATTAAACATGTCTCGACTCGATCGTAACATTTCTAATCCGGTTCTTAAGTGAACCGAAATTGGGGTGTTACATATGGTATGGTGTAAGTACGCGGACCAAAGCCTCCTTCGACCCTTAGTAAGCCCGTTTGGATGCTGCACGCTTGGCTTTTTCATGTTTGGTCTAGTAGAGTCATATATAGTTAGATGTTAGGACTGAGCCCTCGCGTGTCTTCTGTGTGCATGTCGTGTGTTTGATAAGCTTTCGGACTTTCCTATTCCCCTTTGGGATCTGCAGTGCAATTCCCAAAGTGGGTTCGATTGTTTGAATGAAAAAACCCTAAATTTTTGGGTTTTGGGTTAACCTAACTCATACCTCTTTAGTTAACCCCCACCCATATCTCTTTATCTTATCCAACCAAACTCTTTAGGTATAGCACCAATACCTATGACATCACCAAGTCAACCCATACCTCTTTCTCTAATCCATACCTCTTTAGGTATGACACACATACCTATGACATCACCAAGCCAACCCATACCTTCTTATCCAACTCATACCTTTTTAAGTATGACACACATACCTATGAGATTACGAAGCCAAACACCCTTTTTCTATAAAACTTACCCCTTCCCTCACCTGTTCACCATTTCTCCTTCCCACCGCACCTCCAACAACCTTCTTCTCCTCTCCTTGGCTTTCTTCTTCTTCCTTCGAGCTCCAATCACCCTCCTCCACGTTTGTAACCTCCTAGGGTGGTAGGTATTGAGGTTGGATACATTAGAGGACCTGCCTTGGTCTTCCCTCATTAGTTTTAGGGTTGTAGTGCCTTTGTTGCCTCATATTTGGGAATTTAAATAAATAGATAGCTTTTTATAATGCACATAGGTTACTAATATGCACTATTTCGGTATAAAAAATTATAAATTGTCACACTGATGTTAAATTTTCACGATTCTTGTTTTGTTGACTCATTACATGTATATATACAACTTGTAGGTTGGGTAGTTTACCTGGAATGACTTATAATGTGCATGTCTGAGGGTAAAAATTGAGGAAAGGTTGAAACTTTCACCGTTACAGTGACATAAGTACATCTTAACAACTAAATAATCATGAACTTCACCCATAAGTACATCTTGTATTTTTTGAGTTGTTTATGACTAAGAGCATGATCCGTAATTATGTTACATGTTAACCAACCAATTTTGAGTTAATAAAATATGTTAAAAATATAATATGCTCCAATAAGTGTCTACTGTACATATATAAATTTTGAGAATTGGTAAAACGGATCTAAGTATGTTTTGGAGGTGTTTATCAGGATAGTGTAAAGATGGGGGGTGAATACCTTGTTTTTCCACTCGGGTTAACATAGGAGAATGAAGTTGGATTTTAGTGAAACTTGATCCACACCTTATACCATGTCTTAGTAGAACCGTGACCAATTTTGGGGCCATTTTGCGTGGTTTGCAATTTTATTTGAGAATTTCCAATTTTTTAAGGTCCAGATAGCTCAAGAAATAGCCCATCCAGTGACACAAGTTTTAAAATCAAATTAGGCACATTTATAAATGACATTGGACCTAACTCATTCTGGGCTTAATCTCCGTGTGTTAGATAACTAGTACTACTAACCCAAGCCCATTTGGAGTCCTCTATCCCATGAACGAACAGTTACAAAATTGGTATACAACCGAGGAACTCTGTTCAAGCACCTTAGGGCCGAGCTTAATGGGGTTTGTTCCCCTTGATTGGCTCATGGGTCAGCCATGGTGGAATTTACCTATGAACCTTAGAATATAAAGGCCCACCCATCCAAATTTCAGCCCATTTGGACATGTTAGGCACATCCAAAAAATTGTCTGGTAAGCCCATTTGATTAAAACCCTAGAATTGATTAAAGCACACTAAGTGAACATGAAACCAAAACCTTAATTAAGTTACCTAAGAAGGTTTAATACTTCACTTAGGACCTAATTATTATAATTAAGTGATGTTTAAGTGTTGAGTTTATGTGAAGGTGTTGCCTTATTTTGCGTGTCAATGTGACCCGATTCTTATTCGATTTTATTTTCGTGATAGGAATCGCGGGTGAGCTCATAGACTGGAATACAGAGCACTACTCATCGAGGTCCGCAAGACTCTTCCTTTGCATCATATCTACTTGACTCCCTACGTGTCGAGGTTAATCATATTTTAGACATAGGATGACATTGGTAAGGTTTTACTAGATTCCTCCAGTATCAGGTCATTTAGCCGTGTTTTCTACACGTGTTTAATAAAAGTTTAAGGTTGAGATCCTTTGATGGTTTTCGAAAGATAAGATCCAAAAAATAAATATTAAATCCTCTCCCAAGCCTATACGTATAAATATGAGGGTTTATGACTTTTGAGTAAGAGTGTGTACCAAATGTATAGATCGCACTAGTACTCCTTTACATCGTGAGGTAGTGCAGAGTACAAGGGTACTGCGTAACACTATCTTAACCATTCCTTTTGCTACTTGAATACCGTAGCAGGTGTAATATGGAGGATGTGAGGGCATAAGTGTTGTATGTATGAATATGAATATTAACCGAGCATGAGTGCCAGCACTCGTTTAAGTATGTTGGTTACTGCCCAGTGTGAGGCAATTCTGAACTTTCCTTGTAGGTAATGGAATACTCATTTGCCAGCTTCATATTTTACCAGTAATTATTCTGTAATGATCCGCTTGTTCCGAGCCATGAGCCAAGTGTTACTATATAAAGCTAAGTGTCTCATAAATTAAATTTCTATTAATTTACGACATTGTAAATAAACCCATGACGTAAAATTATTTTTAAATCGTACAAATTAAATTCATACTCAAGGAATTAGTTAAAGTTCAAATTCTAAGAATTTATTAATCATGAATTAAATTATGCTATATTAAATATAACATGCAATAATAGCATAAGATAAACTAACTATGTGAAAGCAAGTTCCATAGCCTCAAAATCGTTTCCCATAGTCAAAATTATAACTCAATTCATATAAAGAAGTCCAATTTTATTCGTCAATTCTTCCAACCTGGGTTGGTAAGGGAACCACCAACCACACTCTTAACCATCAGTTTGAAGCTACTCACCTGCGGTCACAAAACCGTGTTTGTGATAAAAGCCCTAAGTCATATAAGTACAAGAAACAAACTAATATATTCCACATCATTAATTAAGTCTTTTAGTGATTATGAGCCTGTCTCGAGCTCTTATTATGCCAAGAGGGGTGGCCACCCCATCTAGCTACAATCTCATGTATGCGCATACACGCTACGTGGCTCACGACCTATAGTTACCGATATTTGTCATTAACTCATCTTCTCGGTATCACAGTTGCATAATGAGTCGTCTTGCACCATTGCACTAGTCACCCCTTTCGGTATGGGAGTAGGAATTTGATTTTTCAAGAATTCTAAGGGTGTGGCCGTAAGTCGGAGAGTGTCAATTCTTTGACCCCAGTTGCTATCGATGCATGGTGGTCGAATGTGGAATCACGCCGACCAAGGCTGCCAAATAGAAATATATAACATTTCGAGTAATTATACGGACCAGGAATTCTGATGAGGCACCTGCAACTAAGACACACGATATAAATCTGAATCAAACAATAAAATTATACAAAGGTATAACTTTATACGATTAAAAATGCATGCGATGAAATGACTTTATTATATGATGATTAAAACTCAACAAAATATTTGTTAAAATTTAAATTTAGATTATTTACAACAAGTCTAGCGAGATAATTAATTATTCATGTGACACAATAAATTAAGTCATATCTCACCTTTTTAAATTAATTATTCAATCACAACTCACCCTTAGCTAACGATAAAATAATTATTGACTTACTAGGATCTATTTAATTTTACTAATATTAGTTTATTTTCCTTGACACGTTAATTATTTAACTATGGAAATCTAATTAAGCTTACCATCATTGAAATTTAGGTTACCATTTAGACTATTAATTAATATCACATTTTAATTCTAATTATAAATGACGATTACTTATTTCATTAATAATAGCTTGAATATATATTAATAACAATTTATTAAATTTTCACTAACTCTAATTAATTATTCTAAGATTAGTTATATTGTCGTATCCAATTATTTAATATAGCTTGTATTAATTTCAAGGATATTACTCTCAAGATTATTTTAAATTACTTAACTCGCTAAAAGTTTGAACTTCATTCATTATAAGCATGCTATTACGATTCAACGCTTGTGATTATTATATTCTAATAACCCCTACCTTAATTTACCAATACATCATAAGGTTCTTTTTTTTATATTCTAGTAGTGAAATCATAAATATAAATGATTGTAAACATTGAACGATAATTTAATAATAATAATCCCATTTTAACTTATAAAATATTCATTGAATAGAAGAATATGTGTGAAAAAATATTAATTAATATCTGATTTTAACTAATGATTGCTCTAGCGGAATCAACTAAAGAAAATATTTTCCTTCAAGCTACTCGATTAACTTCTCTAAAGCCCTCCCTTTATGTGCTAAATGTGCTTACAATCTATAAACAAGATGTTTTATTTAACATCAACAAAATTCTTCTTTATATAGAAGAATATGTGTGAAATTCAAAAAGTCATTACATTAAACTTCTATAGAAAAGAACATATTCACAATATAAGTATATGAAACTCCAACCATTAGTGTGATAATGAAAAGTCACAAACTTACTATTGAGTTTAATGCGAATGAGTGTTAAATCACACTCATAACTCCCAATCCCTAAATTCTTCCACCAACAACATGGGTAGACAAAGTCTTCCCTTATCTTCAACTTTCAACCAAAACTCCATCCTTCACCACCAGATCAGCCTACCCAAGAGACTTTAGCCACTACTAACCCAAGCCAATAGATTTGACTTATTGTTGAACCTTGATCGACCAAAATGGAAAAATAGAAAGAATAAAGTAGAATATAATAAAGAAAGCTTACTTGAAACTATCCATAAATAATATTGTACCGATACGCTAAAGATAATAGCTGATAATTTATGATATTGGTTCTTAAGAATTAATTTAATTAAATAATATTTATGACTTGTTCTAAGATTTATAAAACTCATAATAAAATAACCTAGTCATTTTCGGGGTTTTACATAAGCAGACCAGTAGTTAAATTTATTTGATCACTAACATGATTTTCTATTATACGTAGGCGAGGTTCCCTGGTGCTGGCTGGCCTAGGTGTATGGATCAGGCGGCTGAGTGGTGGTTGTGGCATGGGCCCTATATTATGTCGTTTGTGTAACACCCTATTTTGGTTCACCCGTGAACCAACCCGGAAGTGTCACCGGCAATCGAACCGTTCGCTAATCTACTTGATTCGGTTAAACCGACCCAGATCTACCCTCGACGTCTTTAAATGGAGATGCAACATGCAAAGCATGGATGAGATGCACGGGATCTAAAATTGTCCTACATGCATGTCATGATATGCAAACAAGTACACAAAGAAAATAAACAAATGAAAAGTTCAAAAGATATATCTAATTTTGAAAACGAAACGGAAAGTCTCCCCTAAAAGGGCAATAGGGGCCACCCTGTCAACGATAAACAATATATATTTATAGCAATAAAAATAAAAAACACAGCCCAAACATAGCATACTTTTCACATTCTAGTTATCCTCGCTCTGTAGCTCACCCTGTTCATTGTTCATTCCCACTTTTTTATTTTCATTGACATGCATAGTATTTACAGTAGCTCATAAAATATCATTCAAATTCATCATCTATATAGTTTAATACACCACCAATCACAGTTGACAGGTACATGTATGCATGATTTCATTGCTTCTCCTCTGTAGTTTTGACAGTTCTCATTCCTCCCGACTCTCACATGCATATATATTAAAAACCGTCAGTAACAAGTATTATCGGTTCAGAAAATAACTAATATCAAACTGGCAGAGGAGAGCTGACCCTCCTATTGAATAAAAACCTCATATACTTCCTCAAGAACTCTCACAAGGGCACTAATTGGAGCCGTCACACTTGGGCGGCACCATTCCCTTCCCATATCTTTTCTTTCCTTGGCCATTTCATCTATCTCTTGCGCAACAAATTCACTCTTTTTTCTCCCACCCTCTACATCCTCCGTATTACTCCTGGCCCTGAGTACATAGGCCGAGTACTATCAGGCATGCACCTTCAGTACCCTTTGAAGCCACAACTCTTGAAATGCACTAATAGCAGTACTCATAAACCTCCACACTTCTCTCGGTTTGAGGAACTCAAAGGTGGGGTTATCAGGATCCCTTGGGAATGGAGTGAACGCTAGAGCCCGCTTTGCCAAACACACGCCATATTCTCAATATGTGGCTGTTGGTTTCCTCCATCTGTAATCTCACTGAAAACGCAAAAACCACATGTTATAGGCGTGAGTAGGGAATTTAGT
Source organism: Piper longum (assembly GCA_032619315.1). Lineage (NCBI taxonomy): Eukaryota > Viridiplantae > Streptophyta > Magnoliopsida > Piperales > Piperaceae > Piper > Piper longum. The sequence goes on from JAVDBV010076629.1 coordinate 6,830, forward strand.
AAAATAGGCCCGAAGGCATTCTGAGCTGGATCTGAGTTTCGAAAACATACTCGAGGGTTATTAAACAAGAAATACGATCGGCTCCCATGTGGAGTGGGATACAATAAATCGACCACTCGATACGTCCGCTTTCCTGTTCTATATTAAGAGTGAGTCCTAAATGGATCTGGTAGAAGTGCCAAGCGTGGTTGCGCACCTAGGCAGCGAGCTCCTACTTTGTACCTACACATCAAGTCTAGAAGCTAACATCCGCTGACTGAATGATGCATCAAACTCATCATGATCAACACACTCACAATACAAACAACATCCACCAACACTCAAACAATCATCAGTGTAGAAATAACTCTAACTCATCCTATTCATAGAAATTTTATTATATTTTTCTAAGTTACGTTATAGTCAGTTAGCATGATTAGATTTACTTTACTTAATTAGATCACTAATATCCAATTACTATCAAGCAAATCATGCAAATCATCATTTCATTCACAATCAAGCATTCATCATATCAAACAATCAATCCGAGCATGTTGTGCCAATAGGCTTGGCATCCATAGCCCTCATGGCAACTGGTTCATCTGTTCGACGTCTCTGTTGTGCTCATTGCTCTGTCTGATACGGCCTTGGATGTTGCTGCTTCTGGTCAAAATCCCGGCAAGGTCTAGCAGCTATAACTCGCTCTGCCTCGCCTGAATTCCTCTTAGTTTTGCTACATCTATATCTGATCTTCAGCTAACTTGGTAATCGTTGTATCTCTCTCTTATCGACTGCTTCTGCTATGGTGGCTGTCACGGTGACTATCTCGATGACAGCCCTCACTGCGCCGACTAACTGAAACTGGCACACCTGCCTCTTCTAGTGGACTGTGGTCCTCGGTAGACTAGAGGTTGTGTCACTGTGACCACTGTTGGGACTCTCCTATTTGGGCAATGGAGGGGATGGGGCCTTGATCTGAGTCCTATGAATCTGGTTCACCATCCTACTGGTACTCCCTACTATAATCTGATCACCCCGTCACACCACTGTTTCGTAAGAAAAAATACCTGTCGGTACAGCTTAGAGAAGCTTTTTTATACATGTAACCTAGAATGCATCTACCATCCTAATATACCAAAAGTTAGCTCTGATACCACTCCTATAACACCCCATTTCGGTTCACCCGTGAACCAACCCGGAAGTGTCACCGGCAACTGAACCATTTGCTAATCTACTAGATTCGGTTAAGCCGACCCGGATCTACCCTCAGCGTCTTAAAATAGACATGCAACATGCAAAGTATGGATGAGATGCTTGGGTTCTAACGTTGTCCTACATGCATACCATGATATGCAAACAAATACACGAAGAAAACAAACAAACGAAAAGTTCAAAAGATATATCTAATTTTGAAAACGAAACGGATAGAGTCTCCCCTAAATGTGCAATAGGGGCCACCCTGTCGACGATAAACAATATATATTTATAGCAATAAAAACAAAAAATACAGTCCAAACATGGTATACTTTTCACATTCTAGTTATCCTCACGCTGTAGCTCACCCTGTTCATTGTTAATTCCCACTTTTCATTTTCATTAGCATGCATTGTATTTACAACAGTTCATAGAATATCATTCAAAATCATCATGTATATAGTTCAATACATCATCCATCACAATCAGCAGGTACATGTGTGCACAATTTCATTGCTACTCCATTGTAGTTCTGACAGTGATCATTCCTTGCGATTCTCACGTACATATATATTAAAACTGTCAGTAATGAGTGTTGCCGGTCTAGAAAATAACTAAAAACTGGAATAGGAGAGCTAAAAACCTCATATACTCACTCAAGAACTCTCACAACAACACTAATGGTAGTCGTCGCCCTCGGGTGGCAGCGTTCCCTTCCCATATCATTCTCTTTCCATAACATTCTCTTTCCTTGGCCATTTCATCCCTCTCTTGCGTAGCAAATTCATTCATTTCTCTTCTGCCCTCTACATCCTCTGTATTACACCTGGACCTGAGTACAGAGGCAGAGTACTCTCAAGCATGTGCCATCAGTACCTTTGAAGCCACAAGTCTAGACATGCGTTGCATAGCAGTACCCGTAAATATCCGCACTTCTCTTGGTTTGCGGAACTCAATGGTGGAGTTATTATGATCCCTCTAGAATGGAGTGGATGCTCACCAGTTCTAGAGCCCGCTTTGACAAACACACGCCATATTCTCAATATGTGGCCGTCAGTTTCCTCCATCTCCAATCTCACTGAAAACGCAAAAACCACATGTTATAGGCCTAAGTAGGGAATTTAGTAAAATAGGACCGAAGGCATTCTAAGCTGGATCTGAGTTTGGAAAACATACTCGAGGGATCTCATCCTCGAGGGTGATTGGCTAAATGGCCCGTGTGGAGTGGGATACAATAAATCCACCACTTGACACATCCTATTTCCTGTTCTAAACAAAACACAACAGAATGAGATAATAAATCAAGTGCGAGTCCTAAACGGACCTGGTAGAAGCTCCAAGAGTCGTTGCGCGCCTTGGCAGCGAGCTCCTACTCTTTATCTACATATAAAATCTAGAAGCTAACGCCGTCTGACTGAATGATGCATCAAGCTCATCATGATCAACACACTCACAATACAAACAACATCCATCAACAGTCAAACAATCATCAGTGTAGAAATAACTCTAACTCATACTATTCATACCAATTTTATTATATTTTTATAAGTTACGTTGTATTCAATTAGCATGCTCAGATTTACTTAACTAGATCACTAATATCCATTCACTATCAAGCAAATCATGCAAATCATCACTTCATTCACAACAAAGCATTCATCATATCAAACTGTCAATCCCAGCCTGTTGTGCTAATAAATACCAATTTTAAATAATTAAATCAGAGGTAAATATATTCATCGCATCTCAGAGCTCAAATTTGGCGCTCGATAGCCTCTGAAGTTCGATCGGGTTAGACAGGATGAGCTCAGCCGAAGATCCGGTAAAACCCACTTAATCCAGTTTTCTGGCATGTTCAGACGGTTTTCTGTCAGTTTCTGTCAATTTTCCGACAAGTTCCGATAGTTTTCCTGCGTCTCTCGGCAATTGTTTGGTGACTGTTCCGGCGGGGCAATAGCAAGTAAGGTTCAGCTCTGTCTTAGCGAGCTTGACCCAATGGTGGTGATGGCAAGGGTGATAGTGGCAGCAATGACTGCCGACAACGGTGACGAGCTTAACTAGGGCGGTTGGTTGCTCTGATCGGACCCACGGCCAGCCTCTATTGCGGCACTAGGGAGGGGGAAAATGTCGGGGACATCGAGCGAGTGGTTGTCGGCTTCACGGCGGTGCCGGCGCGGCCCAGATGGCGGCGAATTGTGTAACACACCGATTTTGGTTCACTTAAGAACTGAATAAAAAATGTTGCAATCAAGTCGAGTCATGTTTCATATTTTTGGTCAGTGATACTCGATCAATGAAATAGATCAAAACAACCCTATTGGTGTCATGAGAATAGAAGACATTATCAAATAATCATCAAAACACATCAAATACAAATAAATGCAAGAAAGTAAATATGATGTTGAGATCAAGTGTGTGTAGCATTTATCTGTCCTCCCACCAAAGTCGACTCAAGATTTGAATGACCTACATATATTATATGAAAACTGTCAGTAACTAATGTTACTGGTCCAAAAAATAACTGATACAATCTGGCGAATGGGTATTCCATTACCCATGAAAACTTATGAAACTTCATGATACCTCACATTGGGTGGTAAGCAAACATACTTAAGCAAAACCGGCTAGCATGCACGGCTCATAATCATATTCATACATACATACAGTGCATACGCCCTCACACCTTCCATATCACCGGCTACTATACTCGAGTGGCATAAGGAACAGTTAAGTTAGTGCCACAAATTCCGGAAATGTGTTGCGTTACGTAGGACCCTCATACACTACACTAACTCAGGTTTGAAGGAGTACTAGTGCGATTTATACATATCTTTATACCGCTAACTCTCTTATTCGTGAAATCCGTAAAAAACTGCGTACTTATACAATAGACTTAAGTTCGAAAACCAACAAGGGATCTCATACTTTTAGTTTTATTAAAAACACAGCTAAATGGCCCGACATCGGAAGGATCCGATAAAACACCGTCGATGTTGTCCTACGTCTAAAACACAATTAAACCTTACACGCAAGGAGTCAAGCAGAGAAGTAGAGTCCTACAGACCTGTGGTCCAAGCTCCAAGCATATCTGCACATCTACGGTGAGCTCAAACTCCGAAACCTATATCGGAACCCACTACTAAATAAAATACTAACATATCTATGTGATGCATGCTCGTGGTGTGTGCTCATATCATCAATACATAACAACAAAGAAAATAATACTAAGAAACCTATAACTAAACATATGGCATGCAAATCGAGACACAATAATAATAAAAAATAATAAATTAATAAATAAACAAAGGAATGCATTGATAGATAATTAGATAAATAGTGAGTACATAAACATAAACAATGCTCTAATCATAAAATAATAATATAATTAAACTATATTAAGGTAAACACGAGTAAGTATCAACATATACTCGTGTTAGTAAACATATAAATAAATAAATATATAATAATTCAATAAATACATAAATAAACAAACAAATAGTTAATACTCATTAATAACGAGTATTAATAATATCATAGTCATATAATACAAAAATACATAATCAAATATAAATAAATAATAACATGCACATAACGAACAAATAAATAAATAAATAAATAAGTATATAAATATATATATATAT
>JAVDBV010076633.1:0-12721 GCA_032619315.1 Piper longum
ATATATATATATATATATATATATGTAAGCCAATTGATCATAAGGACGACCTATATTTGAAGAAAAAAAAATAATATCTCTCCACCCACTCTTTTGCCGGCAAACAGGTTTTGACCACGGCCGACCAGTTGGCCCTAGCTGTCATTAACGTCTGCAGTGGCCATGTTGTGGCCATAGCCCACCGGTCGGGCTTGGTCGTCGGTGGCAGTCAGGCCTGGTCGGAACCTGACTGTCGACCACTTTTTTTCTTTTTTTTTTTAGGGAAGCCAAATTTGGCCATCACCGGCCAAGTCTGGCAGCCGCGAACTAGACTAGACCATACCTCGACCAGATCTAGCCTGGGAATGACCAGGTCTAGCTCACAGTGGTCGGCCATGTCTAAACATATGGAGGCCAGATTTGGCCAGTAGTTGGCTAGACATGGCCACCTGCAGCTAGATTTGGCCAACGTGGTCGAGCGGACATTGCTAGACACTTTTTTTTTTTCGTGGTTTGGACTTGGCTGTCCCTCGACCAGATCTGGCCGAGCGATGGCCGGGTCCAATATGCAGCTGCCAGATCTAGCCGGTGGTGACCATATCTAGCCGGGCAAACATAAAAAATTGCATGACCAAATCTGGTCACGACCGGCCAGTGGGCAGCCAAATATGGTCACCCACAACTAAATTTAATATAGCCGGCCATGTGCATGGACACTGTCGGCCACTTTTTTATGTTCTTTTTTTTTTTTATGTTGTGGCCAGATCTATTCGTCAGGAGCTGGACTTGGTCGTCTGTCGACCAGATCTGACTGGGGGATGACTAGGTCCAGCGGTGGCTGGACCTGGCTGACGGTTAACAGATTTAATCGTGCTGAGACAAAAGGCTATGCGGCCAAATCTAATGGCCATCGGCAATGTGTGGCCGCCTGGCTGCCAAATTTGACCGAAGGGACCGCATGGCTGCTGGCACTTTTTGGGGTTTTGACTAGCAAGGACTCGAACTCAGGGTTTAGCCAATTTTTTAGAGTCAAATAGGGGGGAACCACTTAGGAAGGCATGACTAATATTTTAGGTAATAGTGGAATCCCTAGGGGTGAAGAGAACAAATTGTGTTTTAGACATTTTAAAAAAAGTTCCCTCGTATGATGATTGGCACCCATTTCCTTGTATCGTAAAAGTCAGCAGTTAAGTCTGACTATATTTGTAATCATTTAATATAAAATAATTTTTTTAGCATGTAAAATGATTTTCAGCTAGACGGGTAGAAAAGTATCCCGTGGCAAATTTCAGTTTCCCACGGGGACAACAGTGGTAGTTGCCACGGGACAAACTGAAATTGTCCACATGCGCCATGGCTAATCTCCACCGCACTCCTAGACAACTCCCGTGGCAAATTCAGAAAAAAAATATAAAAAAATCCATTAGCATTACCCATGGCAAATTAAAAATATAAAAAAATATGCATGCCCAGGCAATGACTAGTGCAGGGGCGACAACTGATGGGAACAGCCTATTAAATTTACTAGTGAGAATTGATTCTAATCCAACCTAGTTAAATTTAAGCCTTAAAATTCTGAATTATCCTTGACTTGATTAGAGAATTATTATTTAGCTAATTTTTATAATTATGAGCTCTACATATCATAGTTTTAAATCTTTTTTTATTTTAAAAACTTCCTAATTTGACTATATTCTTTGACTTTTGTCAAACTATATCAATGACTTCTCATTTACCGTTTTTATGATTGACTCGAGTCTCTTTAAATTTTCACTGAAATATGTTTTGAAGATATTTTTTATATATATTTTAAATCAATAATTTAGAGTAACATTAATCCTATATTTATCAATTTAAATGGTTAAAATAAATAATATCTACTAATTTGATATACCCTTTTGCTTGTTAAATTTAAAAATTAATATAAATAATTCCTAGTCAATTTGGAGTCAATTTGGAGTCAACTCTACTATATAACCTATTGAGCTCTTAATCCCAAGTTTTTAAAATACGAGACATAAATTTTATCAAGAATAGGCTACTTCAAAATAATTTAGACTATTTTGGGACGAACTCTTTTAGGCTCACTAAACTCTTGTTTCCACGTTAAACTCGTTGCCACTTTTTACCACGTTAGACTCCCTTGGGCTAACTATATAACATATTATGTGTGACTTGAAATTTGCATGAAATTCAAAGTCCAAGCATGAAATTCCAATAGTTTGGGCTTTTATTTTGGGAATACTTCATTAGCACCTGCTAGGATGAATAGTTTGCAGCCATGCTTTTGCTTCTTATAACCCAAGATGATCATTCCACTAATTGACCCCCCGTTTACAAATAGATCAATCAATTATAAGTTGACCACCAAAAATTAAAGGTTCAACATTTTGCATCACTAAAATTATCAACAAGACACAACTAATATACATTGAGTTTATATATTTATATGCACTTGATGGAGCTAGCGATATGACATAATAATCATATAATTAGAAGACCAATTTCTTCATCCACATTGAACCGATCGGTTACATCAAGGCTTTGAACCTAATTAGTTTCCAATATAGAATGAACGCCTGTCTGAAACAAATTAAGGTCGCTGATCAATCATCATCTGCTGCCATTTCAACAGACCCTCGTATTATGTTTGGGATCCGATGTATCGAAAAAACTAACCCATACGTCTTCGAGTTGATTTTAAGCTAGACTTTCCAGTTTCCACGATTAGTATACTCCATGCATAATCATATTCAGTTTACGTAATACTTAATATTTTCAATTTTTCTATTCAGTTTCATATTTATAATGAGAAAAGTTTACCTTAGCCCAAGGTAACCCTAAATATATAAGAGCTAGGACGAATCAAATTAATTTTTATTTTTTTTAAAAAAAATCAAATACCTTAACAATGGCCGACCGCAATAAAATTTGGTCTGCTGGCAGTCAGGTTCGACCGCGAAGCTTGGTTTGGTCGGCTACCTGTGGCTGTGGGGCATTTTTTTTGTTTTTGCATTTTGATGTGTGATTTAATCTGGATTGTCTTTATTTGAACATTCTAGATTGATTTGGGGGCAGAAAAATTTTCGTGCTCCATGGGTAGGCTATCCAATCTCATTTATAATTATAAAATTTTTATTATTTGATTTTATTTCAAATTTATTATTACAAAATTATATTTATTTATTTTTTACTTAATTTCAGACTTCTTGATGCTGGATTTATAATTAGAAAAATTATTATTGCAAATAAATGTAAACAGGTCACTTTTGGGCTCTTCGCCTTTTAAGTTTTAACCCGGCCAGGTAGAGCAGGTTTTGGCTCCTCCCCATGGAAACGTCCATGGAGACGCCAGCCATCCCCATCATTGATCGTCACAAACATCAATGATGGGGATGGATGGTGCCCCTTTGGGCGTCTCTGTGGGGAGAAGCCAAAATTTTTTCTAAACACGCGAGGATTTCGGTGTGGATTCTTTGTCTTGGAAGTGAATTCACCATCGTCCGATTACGAATCCATGTCCCAGGGCAGGCTTATATATTAAGAGACGAGTGAGGACAGTAGAAAACTACATGCCTAGAGAACTCGTATAAAAAAATTGTAAATACTGTCTTCCCTCCCTCTCTTGTTCGTAATTGCCGGTTTCCTCATAGATTTTTATCCTTCTCTCTGCTGTTTATTGGAGTTGGGTGACTGGGTAAGTTTTCCAATGTTGATGTTTATTTCATGTTCAGAATTTCTTTTGGGTTCCCTTTAAAAAATGTTTTGCTGTTCTAGTGAATTTGCTTTGATCATTATAATTACGTAGGCTCTATTATCTTTATCGTTAAGTGTTTCAATTGCGTTAGTACTGATTTTCCTGCACTCTCTTTTGTATATAATTGTGGTTGAGGTTCATGTTGTTCGGCTTTTCCACTCCGGGCGACTAATTTGCTATCTTGAAATGAGTTTATTTTCCTTGCTGAAAGATACGACGGTGAAATCTAAGTACTGTTTTCTTAGAAAATTTCATATTTATACATGATGAAGTCTGCATAACAAAACCGTCCATTAGATTATTATAACAGTTAAAAAAATATATTTGGTAGAAGTCACTTACATCTAAACACTTCCCATAAAATAAATTAATAATTAATAAAAAATCAATATTTTGGTTTGAATTATCATAAAATTTTTAAATTATTTTCTTTCAAATTAAAAAAAATAAGTTCAAAATACCTTATGATAATAAACATTAGGTTCAAATCCCAGCCTTTGCCCCTCCCACTGCCTCTCCACCTCTGCCGCCTCCCAACGCCTCTCCACGCCTCTACTGCCTCTTCACACCACCTCCTCCACCTCTCCACACCTCTACCGCCTCACCACACCTTAACTACTTCTCACCGCCTCCTCCACCTGTTGGGAAATAGACACTCCAGCGAAAACAATCCGGAAAATATTTTCCCTCAAAATGAAATAAAAATAAATATAAGATGAATATGAGACACCAAGATAAAATAAATAGATGGAAACTTTCCTCACAATTTATAGAAAATAAAACCATACAGATATTAGAGGATTTGCTCCGAGCCTGCATTTTGGATTTCGGAGGAATTGAAAAATTTGAGAAAACTCTCCTAACCTAACAAGATCTAAAAGATATAGCTCTTGAGAATACAATATATAAGAAATTGAGAAAATAGCATACACTTCAAAAGAAAATTGGATCAACCTCACACCCTAGATTACGACCCCAATTTCAATTTGAGAAGATGAAAAACTTCTCCAAACTCTTCCTTTATGAGTCAAATGTACTCAAAAGCTCTCAAGAGGATGTTTTGTTTAACATCAACAGAATTCTCCTTTATATAGAAGAATATGAGTAGAATTCTAGAAGCCACCTTATTAAACTTCTATAAAAAAAGATGAAATCACATATCAGTATACCAAATGCCAACCATTAGTGTAATACATGAAAAACCAAAACTTGACAATTGAATTTTTCAATGCGAATGGGTGAGGGAAACTCAACAAATCCACCCCTTCACAAATCCATGAGCAAACTACATATAAGTGACAACAAAATTCTCCATTCTAGCTCCACTTTGACAAAATAAATGTTTGTCTTTTGTCACAATATTGGTTAACATATTTGAGATGTTTTTATCAGTGTAAACCTTGTTCAACTTTAATCACTTTCTCTCCAACACATCTCTTACACAATGATATCGAACATCTATGTGTTTACTCTTTGAATGAAAACTAGAATTCTTACTCAAATGTATAGCACTTTGACTATCACAAAGTACTTCATACTTATCTTGACTTATCCCAATTTCATTTAAAAATCTTTTTAACCATAGAACCTCTTTGCAAGCTTTTGTAACTGTAATGAATTCAACTTTAGTTGTGGATAAGCAACATACTTTTGCAATTTGGATTGCCAAGAAACAACACCACCCATAAAAGTAACAACAACCCTAGAAGTAGACCTCCTAAAGTCAAGATCACCGGCCATATCTGCATCAGTATAACATGATAATATAGACTTACCTCCCCCAAAGCATAAACCTAGCTTGGAAGTACCTCTCAAATATCTCAATATTTACTTAACTGCATGCCAATGTTCTCTACCAAGATTAGACAAATGTCTACTTACTGCTTCGACATCATACGCTATGTCTGGTCTAGTACAAACTATATCATATATAAGGCTCCCTACAGCAGACGCATAAGGGACATTCTTCATTTTATTTACTTCTGCTTCGCTTAGCTCACCCTTCTTCGATTTGAATTGAGCTCCTAGTGGAACAGTAACTGGCTTGGCTTCCTTCATGTTGAACCGCTCAAGAATCTTCTCAATGTATTTCTCTTGGGATAACCAATTTTTTTTAGTTTTTCTATCCCGTCGAATGGACATGCCAAGAATTTGCCTAGCAGGACCTAAACCCATCATAGCAAAGGATTTGCCTAATTTTCCCTTCAAGTCTGCAATTTTTGATTTATTGTGTCCAATAATCAACATATCATCAACATAAAGAAGCAAAATGATAAAGTCATTCTTCCAAAATTTCTTGATAAATACACAATGGTCTGAAACAGTTTTATTATAGCCTTGGCTATCCATAAAAGAGTCAAACTTCTTATACCACTGTCTAGGAGCTTACTTGAGGCCATACAAGCTCTTCTTCAATCTGTACACCATCTATTTTTTTCCTTATCTATAAAACCCTCAAGTTGTTCCATATATATTGATTTATCAAGATCACCATGGAGAAATGCAGTTTTCACATCTAACTGTTCAACCTCCAAATCCATACTTGCAGCTAAATCTAGCACACAGCGGATTAAAGACATTTTTACAACAGGTAAGAAAATTTCGTCAAAGTCAATACCTTTCTTTTTCCCGAAACCTTTCACCACATGTCTTGCCTTGTACCTTGGTTGTGAGTAACCTTCTTCATGCTTAAGCCGATAACCCACTTGTTCTTCAAGACCTTTCTCCCTTTAGGAAGATTCACAAGCTTGTTCGTTTTATTCTCATACAATGACTTTAGTTCCTCTTACATGGCACTTACCCATTTGTCTTTCTCTTTGTGACTGAGAGCTTCACTGAAGTCTTTAGGCTCACAACTTTCTATGAGAGTCACATAAATAGACTTTGGATACTTCGTTGATTGCTTAACAATTCTACCAGATTTTGTACTAGTAGCATCAGCCTCCCCTTGATCAACAACCCGATCACTATCATGTACCTGTTCATCAACAACATCAGGAACTGTATCATTAGAAATATTATTATTATTACCTTCACCATCATGAGACAAAGAAATAGGAATGTCATTTTTTACTTCTTCATCAATCTATTCAGCAACATCTTGAACAATATCTTCTACAACCATTGGAAGAGCAGATGAAGTCTTAACCTTCACAACATAATCCTAGGTATCACTTTGGGTAGTTGTTTCATTCCTAAAGTCATCTAGAAACTGATTCTCTCGAAACACTACATCCCGGCTTCGAATAATCTTCTTTTCTTTAGGATCCCAAAGTCTGAAACCAAACTCTTTATCCCCATAACCCAGATATATGCATTCAAATGTCTTAGCATCAAGCTTAGACCTTAGTTCCTTTAGCATATGTACAAAGGCTTTACAACCAAACACCCTTAAATGAGTGTATTTTACCTTCCTACCAGTCTAAACTTTTTTTGGAATATCTCAATCTAAAGCAAGTGTAGGAGACCTGTTAATTAAATAACAAGCAGTACAAACAACTTTAGCCCAAAATTCTTTAAGTAATTTTATTGTATAAAGCATACACCTAACCTTTTCTTGAATTGTTCTGTTTATTCTCTCAGCCACTTTATTCAATTGTGGAGTATGAGGAACAATCTTCTCATATCGAATGCCATGTTTGTCACAATAAACCTAAAACTCATTAGAACAATACTCACCTCCATTATCACTTCTCAAACATTTCAAAGTCTTCCCTTTTACTCTCTCTACAAGAACATAAAATGATTTGAAAGTATTAAACACATCACTTTTATTCTTCAAACAGTAACACCATACCTTCCTTGAAGCATCATCAATAAAAGTAACAAAATAAGAGGCTCCACTAACAGACTTTATCTCCATTGGACCACATACATCAGAATGTACAAGTTCAAGTATTTGTGTCTTCCTTTTGTCAGATGATACAAAAAAAGCCCTACATTGTTTTCCAGCCAAACAATGATCACAAGAGCTTAGTGTTGTCTGATCAAGTTGTGGAAGATAGTTCTTCTTTTTCGAAAATTCTAGCCCCTTTTCACTCATGTGTCCCAACCTTCTATACCACAAATTAGCTGTGAGGGTAGTAGAGATAACATTAACTTCCCCGTGAACCAGACTATATGTAGTCCTATAAAGACCACCACACTTCTTCCCTTTAGCAACCACTAGAGAACCTTTCACCAATTTCCATAAGTCACATGAAAATTGTGAAACATAGCCCTCATCATCTAGCACACATGCTGACATCAAATTCGATCATAACTTAGGAATATGACACACATTTTTCAAAACAAGTTTGCAACTAGAATCAGTCACAATATGCACATCACCATGACCAACAATTTTAGAAATACCATTGTTGCCCATCTTCACCACACCTAGATCAGCTATCACATAGTTGTTGAAGAAATCTCTACATGGGGTAGCATGAAACGATGTACCTGAATCAATCACCCAACCAAGTATGATTAGTATATCTTCTGTTGCAACATTGACAGTCTTATCATCTTCACTCTTATTGTCAAGCACCTTACCATTTCTTAGATCTTTCTTGTATCTGTAATAGTTCTCCTTCTTATGGCTGGCTTTATCACAATAAAAGCATTTGAAGGTCTTGTTTCTGGATTTAGACCTTCATCTACTCTTATCTCTTCCACTTGGATTCCTACTCTTTGATCTTCCTTGAGAACTAAATTCAAAAGCCAAAGATTGAGATGAATTAGAGAAGGTTACCTGTTGTGTTTTCCTTCTCACTTCTTCACCCAAAAGACAGCTTGAAACCATATCAAAAGTCAGTTGCTTGTCAGAATTATTCAAAGAAATAACTAAAGGTTCCCAAGCTTCCGGTAAAGTATTCAATAATAGACAAGCTTACCAAGCATCATCAAGAGGCATATTCAAACTAGATAATTGAGTTAATATACCTTGCATCTCATTGATATAGTCACTGACTTCAGTCCCATCCTTATACCAAAAATTCATCAACTTTTTGACCAACAAATTTCGGTTTCCAGGAGTGTCTCTCTCATACATATACAAGAGCTTATCCCAAAGTTGTTGGGCTGTCTTTGTTCCTGTCACATGGTTATATACGTTCTGTTTTAACCATTGTCTGATCAAAGTCATGCATTTCCTGTCCATCTTGATCCATTCAATTGTGACACTCAACTCAGCCTTAGCAGTAGGCAAAGGAAGAGGAATCGAAGGAGCCTTCCCATCATCAGTGACAACCAGAGTAGCACTCAATGGTGGACTGCAACTCGATGACTCAAGAGGACCAAGAATTGGATAATATAAATCCTTGGTGAATAAATAATCAATTATACGACCCTTCCAGTAATGCCAATTAGAGTTACCCTTAAGGGCAACCATCTTAACATGTTTTTCATCATTCATCTTAACACACAAAAAAGGTTACTACCCAAAACAAAGACAAACAAAAAAGAAAGAACCAAAGCTAAAACCAAAGCTTGAACCAAATCTCTGATGCCGCTTGTTGGGAAATAGATGCTCCAGTGGAAACAACCTAGAAAATATTTCCCCTCAAGATAAAATGAAAACAAATATAAGATGAATAGGAGACACCAAGATAAAAAAAAATGGATAGAAACTTTTCTCCCAATTTAGAGAAAAGAAAACCAACCTACTCTATCAACTTTGATTAAGAAAATCTTTTACAATCAAGTATCAAAAAATTTGAGAAAACTCTCCTAACCCAAATCATACCAATAACAAGATCTGAAACATACAACTCTTGAGATTACAATATATGAGAAATTGAGAAAATAACATACACCTCCAAAGTAAATTGGATCAACCTCACACCCTGGATTACGATCCCGACTTCAACTTGAGATAATGAAAAATTTCTCCAAACTCTCCCTTTATGAGCCAAATGTGCTCAAAAGCTCTCAAGAGGATGTTTTATTTAACATCAATAGAATTCTCCTTTATATAGAAGAATATGAGTAGAATTCTAAAAGCCAACTATCGGTATACCAAATGCCAACTATTAGTGTGCTACACAAAAAACTAAAAGCTGACAATTGAGTATTTCAATGCGAATGGGTGAGGGAAACTCAACACCACCCACACCCTCTCCACACCTTTGCCGCCTCTCCACACCGCCGCCTCCTCCTCCCACTGCCTCTCCACACCTCTCTATGCCTCTCACCGCCTCCTCCACCCATCCCCTCTTCACACCTTTGCCACCTCTCCACACCGCCTCCTCCTCCTCCCATTGCCTCCCTACACCTCTTAGCGCCTCCTCCACCCACCGCCTCTGAACACCACTGCCACCTCCCACTGCCTATCCACCTTGCCATCACCACATATCCACAACATCAACCGCCCTCTATCTGCGAGCCTGGATTTGGCCACTCGGCCATCGCGCACCCTCAGCTGGCACCAATTAGGTTTTTTAACAAAATTTTGTTTGTACATTATTTGCATTTTTTCATGATTTTTTGGGTATTTGTTTCTTGTTTTTTTGGTTTGTTCAGCCGATCTCTAACACCCACTGATTGGCAGCATTGGTGCTCTTCTTCGTCCACATTAATGGAGCTTTTATAAGGTATAGTTGGTTTTTTTAAATAAAAATTTCTTTGTTGGTTGAATTAAATGAAGAATTTTAGTAACGAATTGATAATGTTGTTGGTTAGGATGATGGATTGAAATTTATGTACATTTGTATTATTAATTTGATGGAATAGGGTAAACTTATTTACCTACACTGGTATTATGCACTGACAATTTTTACTTTGCTTGTAGTGGTCTTATTTTTGTATTCTTTTGCTTGTTTATCTAAGTGGCTAAGGGTAAACTTGAGTTAGTGAGCCAAGGATAAACTTAGAGGTCACTATGGAAGAAATTGTTGAGGATAATAATGAAAAAGATATTGAAAATATAATGAGGTGACAAAAGGCTTAAATAGAGATGAAAGGTGCCAAGATCTGTTGTATGAGTCATTAGTACCTTGTGTAGGAATGAAGTTCGATTCAATTCAAGAAGCATATTCTTTTTATAATGGATATAGCAAAATAAAAAGATTTGGAATTAGAAAAAGTACTTTCCATTATGATAGAAAAACAAATACTACATGCAGGAAGTTATTTGTTTGTGAAAAAAAATGTATAAGGACGACCAATGATAGGAGACAAATTGGAAAAGATGTTAAAGGAACAGCAGATACGCAAGAGGAAGACAAATTGGATTTTGAGTACCTGAGCGCTGATGACGGAAAATTGATTTTTCTGATATTTCTTAAGATTTTGGTGGACCCCAATTGTTATATTTGGGTTAATCCTATATAAACTTTGACAAGGGTTTTAAAAGAAAAAAAGGAGAACAATAAAAGACGGCAAAAGCAATGGCTTGAAAGACTGGGAGGAACAACGAAAGAATTGGATCAGAAAAGAATTAACTTTCTTGAAAAGAGTTTTTTTTAGTCTAATTTATTTTTCTTTGTAATTAATGATGTCTTTCTTATCACAAATGAATTTCTTGAGTTTATTTGAATATTTTATAGAGTAAATTTTTTTTCTAGGATTTTCAATGAAACTTAGTGCATGAATTAATAAAGGTTATTAATTTTTATTTATATAATTATGTTTTTGGATCATCTATTCTATTTTATTTGTTAATGCTATTATTAGATTGACCATCTATTGATTGATGTAGAAATTTAATCTTGTCTAGAGATAAAAAGATTAGATTTGTCATTGAATAAAATAGTATTTATTCATCTATTTTAAGTGATTTATATATGAGATAGAGATATACTCATATGTATTGGGTAAGTGTTAAGGATAGAACTTAAAGTATCATTTTACATACGCAAGTTCATAGAGATATAGAAGTTGGGTGTAAGTGATAAGTTTATGGTGAATCTAAGAGTTGTCATAAATAATTAATTCCTGTGGTTAATGATTCGAATGCGCAATTCATAGGTAAAAATTATAACTCTAATCATATAGAATACTAAGTAAAATTGAAAATCCTAGGTTTATTGTCTTAAATTAATTTATCATTTAAATATTATAATTTTAGATTAATTTAGTCATAATTTATAATTAAGTCACTATTAGAACTTGTTTTCGTTTAAGTATAATTAATTAAATTAATTTTGGTAATTAAGAATTTCTATTACTAATTCCTCGTAGGACGATATTTTCTTATCACTTTTATTACTTGATTCGGCACGTGCACTTACGTTTATAATTTCCTCATCAGCGTGCATACAATAGACGGTCCAATCATAAGGATGGAGGCGGCAGCGGCGAGCGACGACCGGGGAGGAGGCGATGAGCAACAGCCGGGAGGAGGCGATGGGGGAGGAGGAGGAGGGGAGATGATTTTTTAAGATCTATAGATCTGGATCACCCTTATGATCGGACCGTCTAGATTATGAGCGATTGCAAGAAATTTTCATGCGATCGTGATGTGGAAATTATAACGCAAGTGCACGTGTCGAATCAAGTAATAACAGTGATAAGAAAGTATCGTCCCACGAGGAATTAGTTATATAAATTCTCAATTACAAAAAATAATTTAATTAATTATACTTAAATGAAAACAAATTCAAAGAGTGATTAAATTATGAATTACGACTAAATTAATCTAAAACTGCAATATTTAAATGATAAATTGATTCCAAGACGACAAACCTAGGATTTTCAATTTCACTTAGTGCTCTATATGATTAAAGTTATAATTTTTACCTATGAATTGCATATTCGAACCATTAACCACGGGAATTAATTATTTATGACATCTCTTAGATTCATCATAAACTTATCAATCGTACCCAATTTCTATATCTCTATGAAATTGTGTATGCAAAATGATACATTAAGTTCTGCCCTTAACAGTTACCCAAGACATATGAGTATATCTCTATCTCATATGTAAATCACCCAAAATAGATGAACAAAGGCTATTTTATTCAATGACAAATCTAATCTTTCTATCTCTAGACAAGATTAAAT
>JAVDBV010076637.1:0-22657 GCA_032619315.1 Piper longum
ATATATATATATATATATATAACTGAAAACTGACTAGATGCTCCATTCAAATGCAAATTTTGCACCAACAGTTTTAACGAAGACTAAAATTAGATTTGCTGTTTAAATGGTTACCACAAACTAGGGTGTCCAAGGTACGATAAAACTGCCAAAAGCTAGTGCATGCTGAATTATAATGATTACATTTACATCAACATTAGATGGTTACCACAAACTAAGGTATTTATGCGTACAACATACTATTCTTAGACTTTCCACGTTCCATATCTACATTATTGGTGCCTTTTTTTCTTATCGAGCCAAAACCATTTAATCGTTATTGGGATAGCATAAAGTAACCAGAGATACTCTTAGAATTATTGACAAACTTACCAAATCAAAAAACATCTTGCTGACTGTCATTGCATTCATTCTGTTAAGTATTTTACCAATCACATAGCTAGAAGCCCAGAATAGCCCATAGTAGTCAAATGGAACACTCAGCAATTGAATAATATTTTCATGAACCTTTTCACCAATTTAAAGTTACGTTCTACTTCAACCATAATCTGCTCTTGTTGGTCGCTAACTTGGTCTAATCTGTACATAGTCTGAATGTCGAGAGTTTGTTTATTTGAGACAGTTTGCAAGAGAAGATACATACAATCAACCTCCATTATTTGTAGCTCAGGAGTGTATGTTCCTTAAATAAATCTATTTATGGGCTCATAGTATTCAATATGAATCCTTATCAAGTAACAAAATCAAGAACAACACACAAGCTAAAAAAAATACCCTTGCAATGATATGAAAGCAGTATCAAGGTAGAACAAACAATCGCTTCTTACTTAACACGAGGTACGCATCTGATTGAAAGTTTCAAGTGTTTTTTTGAACAAGCCATCATGATCAATGGGCAAGACACAAATAGTCAAAATGAACTCCTGTCATCATGGGCAAGACACACAAAATGGTTTATAAAATCCTACGCATATCATGCAAATGAAAAAGAAAAAAGTATAAAGAAAATACCATCTTTCTGAGATCCTCCACGCCACAGTACAACACACTTCTGGAAGGTTGTTGGTCACGTCCAACTCTTCCAGATTCCTATGGCTAATTTACATCCTAACATTGATGAAGATCATGAAGAAGAGGTTTATTTAAGGAAGGTTGAACACCCTCAAGCTATATGGGTTTATATAAGGAGGAATAATCCTTAGAAGATGAGTTTTACTTAGTTTATTTAATCCTTGTTTACTTTTTATTAACCAGGGGTATTTTAGTCAATTATTAGTTACTTTATTTCCAGCGTCATTAGTAGGGCTATATTAGTCATTAGGATTTGTTAATTAAGTTCTGTTTTATATTTGGAGACGACATGTATTAGTTCTTTTTCGCGGTGAATGAATTACTGTTTTTGTATTTTTACTTTTCCCTGCGCTGCAAGTTTTTTTCTGCTTCTTGTTTTGTCTAGTTATCTCCTGCCTGTTGAAGGTTTGAGAAATAAGGATTGTAGCCTTGTCGTTGAGGTCTGTTTCCTTGGTCAATTTCAAAACACAAGGTTCCGTCAATACATTTATAAGTGGATTTAAACACTATAGCAGCACATCATGCAAAATTGTAAGCATTTGAATTATTATTGTCCAAGCTTTAAATAAAAAATAAAATAAAGGGCATTGCCTTCATAAAATATATTAGGACGGTTGAAAGAAGCCTTGAGGATTAGAGGATCATGCAAGGACAATAGTGTTATCACATCATTCTGAACTCTGCAGGAAACTATTACTTAGTCAGAAGACAATGGCATGATTGATAAGCATTTACAGAACTTTTCAAGAGGAAGTATTAAGCCAAAACACAAACTTGGGAACAGCAATAGCAGTCAACGCTAGTAATGGTACTCCCTTCAACTGTTCTCTCAGATGTGAAAGCTTGCGGTAACTTGACTGCATTTATTAAAAGATGAGACAGTGAAAACGTAAATAAAACTGGATGATTTGCCCCATACAAAGCAAATAACGAGGACATTTCCCAAACCTAAAATCATGGCCCCAAGTTGAGATACAATGCGCCTGTCAAATATGGTGAATCTGTAAATAAGTATATGCATTTCTTCAAATTCAATTACTCAACAGGATCTTAAATATGTTTAGAAAACATTAAATCTAGCACCTCATCTGTGGCAATTAAGGTCAACAGCCCTCTAGATTTCAACTTGCTTAACTTTGACATGAACCTAGTCGTTGTAACCAATTCTGGGGTGCCACCTTATAATTGGTCTTCCACTCTCAAGGTCGTCAAAGACCTGGAAACAAAGACCAAATACAAATCACGCCATTGTTGTTTTATGAAGTGTTTAATCATCACTCAGTGGAAATAGACTTCAAGTGAGAACTTACATGAGCAGAATATTTTTAACCAATTTACAATGAAGTAAGAGCTGACAATTTCTCACTCACGCATTAAGGGAATAATCAGAATAAAAGGAACAGTAAAACAATAGAAGCTTTGAGCCAGATCCACACAAAGCAAAGACAAACGCCACCCACCTTCCCTTTGATCTGAGCTGGCGGTGTTGATGAAATATACTCGGCGGGGATCACTTTCTCCTTCAGTGCTGCTACTTGGTTTTCCTAGAAAGGACCTTTGTATGTCAACTAGCAAATTCGCTCAAAAGAATATGGCATGAACTGTAGACTGAAAGGGTGCATTTTTACCATAGGCGCTGTTAGACAGAGAAGATAGAAATTTGTCAATTATGGGGCCGCAAAGCCTATGAAGGGACAGATGACAAGTACCATTCCACTCTTACCAATGCAGGAATCTGAAAACACAAAGACTTCCCTGCTCCAGTTGGCATGAGACAAAAATAATATCTTCCTGTTAAATTTTCGCAGATAAAAATGAGGGTTCAGTGAGTGAATCATACCATCATTAGGATGTGCATCATTAACAGAAAAAATATTTATGCATCTGCCTATTTTCCATCAACCCTTTCTGCCCACTTATTTACCAGATAACAGTTTATAATCTCCTGTTTTGAATCATCATGGAAAAAAAGGAAAATGGAGAAGAAGAGAAGCAAACTCAGCATTCAAAAGAAATTCATCAACATTTTCAGCAGATAACTCAATAAGTGAGAGCCAATGGAAATATATCGGATGCATCAACATGCCCATTTGAAAATCCATAAAGAATGAGGCAGAAAAAACAATCAGGCGTTAACAACAATCAATCCACATCCACAGATAATGCCCTGATAACTCCAACTTAACAAAACCTGACAAGACGGCATTAATGGCCTCAAGTTGCTTCTCCGGAAGGTTGAATACCGAAAATACTTAGTTAAAAGTGCAACAAACTCTCGATCTCCAAAACTACTGATTCTTGAATCTGATGAAGTAGCCACGGGCAAAGGTAATCTTCATCTTAATACTGTAAAACCAAAAAAGACTCGGTCAATATTAACTAACGTATCTAGGTTTCAGCATTTCACTTTGGTCTAATTCATGCACTTTTATCTATATTCTACTAGAACTACTAAAGAAAAATGCTCGCCCTTTTTCTTTAATTCAGCAACAGAACAATTTACAAAAAGAAAAAAAAATCCATCACAAACACAAAGTAAAATATCATGCCTACACCGAAGCAAAAGGAAAGGCCTCAAATTATCCATTCATTTGATAACTAACCCACCATCAAATAATAGGCATCCCTAGAAACTCAAATCTGACGCATATACAGAGTGATTGTAAATGTAAAACAAAAAAGGCGCAGTCATTCATGGGAGAATCGTCAGTCAAAAGGGTATGGGCCGCGAATGTACAAGTCATCAAAAAAAAAAGAATCGAGCTAAGCGCTATGTAGAGATATTGATATATGATCGAAAGAAATCAAAGATGGTTGATACAAAATAAGTTTTTCTCTTTTTTTTTTCAATAAAAGGGAAATGCCTCGTATCCTCCTAAGGAAGAGAATGAGGTTGGCGGGAAACGAGGCAGATGTTGGTTCACCTAGCGGAGCGCGAAAAGGAACCTAATGCAGCGTCGGTCGGACATGGTTGAACGGACGTACGGTGCAGGACGGATTTCGTCCACTGCCATCCGTATTACATGGCCGAATAATAGGATTTTTTTCTTTTTACTTTTTTATCAGAAAGGGGAATCTTTATTGATATTAACAATAGGTGGTGGTGGAAAAATTAAAGTAAATTATAAGAAATAAATTAATTAAAATACCAACATTATCTTAAAATAAAAATAAAAAAATAAAAAAAATCCAGCCACCTTGATTGTGGGCAGCTAGGAGATCTCATCATTACAAACGGGTTGTTTCTCAACAAAAAATTACTTACCCTTAAACTAACCACTTATAGATAATTTTATAGGGCACGTCTCTTAACGATAAGTGATTTGCGTGACAAGTATTCTTTACAATGAGGCGGTTAGATTTGGCCATCCTATAGTCACCACCACATACATTAAGGGAATTTTATTTTTTTTATTTTTTGTTTATTGGTAATTTTGATATTTTAATTAAATTTTCAAGTTTTAGTAATTTTTTTTCCCATTATTTGGTAATATTAATTAAGACGTCCTTTTCTAATAAAAAAACTTTTTTTCTTTTTGAAGGTTCAATTGTTTAAAATATCAGGCATGAGTTATGACACTTGTGATGATTTTATAAATAATTTTTATTAAAAATAATTTGATATTTTAGAGATTCTATAAAGATAATTAAGTAAGAAATTATAATATAAAAATTTATTTTTTATTTTATTGTCTTTTGATTGATCAAACTTTTTTATTTTCATTGAAGAGTTTAATTCTTCTTTTATTAGTAAGTGTAAATCTTACATTATTTGGAAAAAAAAATTTAAGTAAAATTTTTTATATAATTTTTCATGTGCTAACTAGACATACCTCTCACTTGAAAAAAAACTTTATTTTTTTAATTATTTAAAAACCTTTTTGCAAATATTATGTGTGAACCTCTCTTGAGTCGTTGCAAATATTGTGATTATGATCGGCACCTTGTCTTGCCTGTTTCAAAGTTTTTTAGGTATTATTATTTATAAAATAAATATAACATATACATAAAATATTGGTAAAAATAAGTCTTATATCCATGATTTCTTTTGTTACTCAGTACAGGCACGTATTTTTTCATACATAGAAGGGACAGAAATTTTATGTAATTTTTCAGCCCTATTTTTTTTATCACAAGAGGTCGGAAATGAGTAGGAATAAAATAGTTGACACACAACCCTGATCGCACCCTATTATCAAAACCAACGCCTTACCTTACAGCCTCTCCTAATGCCACCAGTGCCATCATTGGTGTCCACTGCCGATGACCACAGTCAACGATCACCGTGGCAAGCCCCACTGGCAACCATTGTCAGCGACAAACGCTACCAAGTTTTTTTTTTCTTAATCACAACCTTTTTCTCTCCTCTTAAATGAAATTTTTGTTTATGATGAGTCTATTTAGATCTGTATTGATGTTGATTATAAATTCTTAAGATTTGTTTTTCTTTTATAATTAGGTTTATTGTATTAGTGAAATTTCATACACAAGCGTTTAGAGGTTACGAAAGACTTAGGGCAGCCAATGTTGATTATGGTCAGAGGCTACTACTGTCAGCAACATTCGTCGGCTACCATTATTTGCCACAATTGCTGGAGGGGCAGTAGTGATATCAATATCATGAACGGATCATTTTTTTAAAAAAAATTTGTGTTACCTCTTTTTATGTTTTTTTAAATAAGTAATTACAAATCCACCGAAATTCTTTAAGGCCCGTGTCCGATTAAATGTGATGTCGATCCAAGTCTTTCGGAAAGGAGCCTCGTATATTTTTTAACCGTGTCTAATGCAAGCAACATGCCCCTAGAAATTTGTGACTAGGCATCGAATTGGGGCCCCAAATGGCCTATCATGGCTATAAATCAACAAGTGACACGAATTTGACAATGTGGCAATTTTGAATTCCAACTGTTATCGATTTATTACTCAAGTGCGGCTGTCAAAAACATCGGAAAAAGAGGAAGGCGTCCCTATCCTAATCGTCGGCGGGACCGCCGCCCCCTTCCGGACCACCAGCCGCTTCCCCCCCCCCGCCCCCTACGCGAACCCCAGAACAACCCTAATTCCTTAGAGTACAACCATATTCCAAAAAAAGGCGCCGTCTTTCTTCCTCTCACCTTTCTTCCTGTGGTAGGTTCCATGCCCACTCCTCCCTTTCTTATTTTCAACAAAATTCTGTATTGTGTGTTTGAATTTGAAGGATTTTGCAGTGAAAGGGAGGATCTGGGTCGGAACTACTCCTTGTAATTGGAGATTGGTGACTGTTGGATCCGATCGTGTGTCGGGGAATTCTTTTGGCATCGTATTGTTAGAAGGCCAGTGCTATTTGGGTCTTCCTTGTAAGAGTTATCTGCGTTCTTTGAGCACAATGTCTTGGCCAGGACCGGAAGACATCTTCCTCTCTACATCTCTTGCAAGCTATCTCGACAGTAAGTATATACTTTTTTTATTTTTTCTTTTGCCTTGAGAACATACATTTGATCGCTGTTCAAATTTTGCTTTAAAGATTCTCGGTTGCAATTTGTGTTCGCGAGTGGTTGCTGAGCTTTTCTTTCTATATGTTTGATTTGAGGGCTCGATACTGTCTTTTATCTTCTTTATCTGTTTAGCCTACTGTTATTAGCTTGACAATCTTTGATTGGCATTGGTTGAATATATTCTATCTTTCCCCAGTTATACATGGCTTTCTCTTTAAAGATCCATGTTATTGGATAAAAAGCTAAACAAGTTTGAGATTTTTTGTGTTCTAAGATCATTATTTAGATTAATCTGTTTGAGCTGAATTGAGTCAACAATTTTTACATCCTTTTCAAGATTTCCCCCCCCCTTTTTGATATATTGAGAGTTTTCAAGTTTCTGTGTTTGCGGGAAATCACATGTGGCCAGAATAATTCAAAAGAATATGAATAACTCGCTATTCAATCGGTTTCTGGGCCATAATCCTAAGATTGTATAGGAAAAGTGGCCGAGTGGTTCAAGGCTTAGCACCAGAGCTGCTGTGTAGACTTTTGTTTACTGAAGGTTTGAATCCCTCTCTTTCCGAATCTTATGTTATTCTAATTCACCAACAGTAGCCGTATTGACATCAATATATCTAATAGCAATCAATACCATTATATGCAGCCGTAATTCTAGAGATTCTCTATTCCTTTTCTAAGCACTTTGGTTGGTATCGGAAATTTCGGAGAAAAAAAAAAGAATAGACAAGGGATGAGAATCTCACTGCTAGTTGTAATACAAGAATCTTAGAAAAATACAATTCATTTTTTAAGATTTTAGACAGCATGTTAACAGGTTAAAAGGCATCGAAGCAAGTGATAAAGTGAATACAATTTCAATTCTTTTTTTTTAATCTATGTGCAAAATTTTCATTTCCCCGTGTTGATTTTATTTACTTAATTAATGAATTAACTGAACAAGTTATAGCCTTATTATTTCATGAAATTACGAAATTTCATGAACCTCACAAATGCAGAGCATCAATCTGATGAGATGGCATGGCCATTTTCCTTCCAAATCCTACATTCAATGTACAATTCCGGTGCCTTCATGAAAGGCACCACCTTTGTTTTGCCTGAACTCAACCTAAACGCTCTGCGTTGTTAGAGCAGCCTAGTTTAGCAGAGGTTGACCTTGCCGGTGTGATGATAGGGTCTGCCTTAGTTTGGGCTTTGCGCCCTCACTGTAAAGTCTGCTAATTATACCTCCCTCCATCACCAAGAGTTTGTGTGCCTTCATGGTCATATCAAACAGGTTTCATACCATATATCATCTAAAAAAATATTATAGACGGCTACATTTTGAAGAACCAAGGAGGAGAAGGATGAGCTTCTTACGGTTTCACCATTACTCAATGGAGATGAAGAAGGGAGTACTCTTCAGAGAAAAAGAAGAAAAAAGGGAAAAAAGACAGGGTGCAGACCTGCTTGGTGATGGAGGAGTGCTTCCCTCCGGTGCAGTGCCTTAGCAGTGGTCTGGGGGAGAGGATGAGTGACGTTTTCTTTTTTACAGGAAGGAGAAATGTCTAATGAGAAGGGAGTACATGAAAAATAGAGAAGTTGGTGACTTGGCCAAAATAATTACGTGGCCTTCTTACCCATAGGAGTGATGATTCCCAATGGGTAAAAATGGTGAATCTCAAAGCATTTCCTTTTTCTTTTATATTAACAAGGGAAAATTCATTGAAGTATGCTAGTGAATAATCATCGCAAGATGTTTCATTAGTTTTACATTTGTTGAGCGATTGACAATTCAGTTAAAGTATGTACCTGGTCACTGATTTGTGAAGCCAAACATTTCAAAGAATTTTTAAATTAAAGACTTGGTTTGTGCGTAAGTTAACATGTTGCATTTTGCAGAAAAACTTCTTATATTATTACGAGATGGGAGAAAATTGTTGGGAATATTACGTTCCTTTGATCAATTTGGTATGCCTTCCATTTTCCTTCTTTTCCTTGTCTAGTTATGACCTCTAATTTGGCACTATAATGCGTCTCCTTACTTCTTATTGACAGCAAATGCTGTTCTTGAGGGTGCCT
This sequence comes from Piper longum, assembly GCA_032619315.1. Lineage (NCBI taxonomy): Eukaryota > Viridiplantae > Streptophyta > Magnoliopsida > Piperales > Piperaceae > Piper > Piper longum. The sequence goes on from JAVDBV010076637.1 coordinate 8,610, forward strand.
GTGAGAGGGTGATTGTTAGGGACCTTTATTGTGATATTCCCCTGGGTCTATATGTTATCCGTGGTGAAAATGTTGTTCTTATTGGTGAATTGGTGCGTACTGGGAATTCCTGAATAGTAATGTAATACATTCAGCTATTTTTGTTTTCGAAACCTCAGATTGGTATGTTGTTGACAGAATCTGGAGCAGGAGGAACTTCCTGCTCACATGACTCGTGTTTCCACAGCAGAAATTAGACAGGTAAAGTAATTTATAATGGAGAATTACTTCTTGCATTGATTACTATTAATGGTTTATAATGCTACTTTCTTTTTCAGGCCCAAAAAGTGGAAAGGGATGCGACTGATCTGAAAGGATCGATGAGGAAAAGAATGGAGTTTCTTGATTTTGATTGACCTCTTCAGATGATGCAAGCACGTTATATTCCTTCTATGGATGCAGGAATACCCAAATTGTCGTGTTTGTGCCATATTGGCTGCAAATATTTTGGCTGCCGGGGCATGCAGGGGGTGGCATGTTTTGTAAGTCATCTTCTGTGCGATGTCATTGCAGTATGCCTTGTCTTCCAACTATTTTTGGTGTTCTGAAGGAAACAAAGGCGGGAAGAATTTGTGGAATTTATATTGGCATTGCCTTGATTAGCTGCGACTCCTTGTTTCAATATGTTGAATATGTTTGCAGATGTGTGCTTGTTAGAAACTAATTATGCAAGAATTTTGTTGCCGTGATGAGTTTGTCCTACTGGTTTTTATATATTTAACTGCTTGATCCCAAACATAGCTTGATTTGAGAATTAAGATAGCTTAGCTAATGGCTCAGTTCTTGTGTACGAGAAGAATCCATGTAGTTTTGTACATTGTTTTGGAATTCCTTGCAGGAAGTTGCCTCGGCATCGACTGTTGGTATTCTCCCTTGTGGATTGATGGTTGGAGAAGGCCGTGAGGTGGTTTCTTACAATTGGCAACTTTAAGATACAAAGGATGGTGTCGTAATTTTAACACTCATGATATTCCTCTGTGGTTTTAATAGGTAAAACAAAAATTAGTGGGTGTGGAGAATGTGTAGGTTTGTTTTATGATTCGATTGCTTAATTGGAATTTGTTGATAACAGATCCTATTCCGCCATGGATGAAGATGATGATGCTTAAAGGGTTTTTTTTGTTATAGATAATGTGGTGGATAAGTCACTATAAGATGATTTTTTCTATCAATTTACTGAAATTCGCACGACTGCACCTAAATTTGCTGCTGTGTGAGCTTTGAACGTGAGTGGCTGTTCAAGCTCAGACTTATTTTCTTGATAATGAGGTCGCAATTTATAAGAGAGCTTTCATGTTGTTGCTTTCATAAGGTCGCTTCCTAGATGCTGCTAATTACACAATTTGCTTTACTAAACCTGAAAATGAGCCCGCTCGCCACACCGTTTTTTAGGTGCTGCGCGATTCAATATTGTTTAAATATTTTACACGTTTTAGAGGGGAAGGCTATCAGGGGATAAGTTGCTTGAATCGTTTGCAGTCCTACATTATCTCCATCTTAACTCAGGTCTGTGGGTTTGCGATGGATTGTATCGAACTTAAATGTGACAAAATAGATGGAAAAGCATGTTATGTTTTTTTTTTAAAAACGAATATGAAAATTTTTCGGTTGCGCTTCTTCCCACAGACCTTTGGAAGTAGGGATTATGAAAAGAAACCCTAAATTTTGACATCATGGTATTATCGAAAAAGTCGCCCATCAAACTTTTGTATTACCTGAAAGCGTACCTCATTGACCATCAACAGATTATTAATCGAAATGGGGGAAGCGAGTGCCCAGGTGGCCAAAAGGCAAATGCCATCCCGCTAAACTGCAGCAAGATTGGTGCGTATGGATCTATCATCATTTAAGAAAAAAAGAAAGTGTAAGGTACTCGACAGTTTGGCCAGAGAGTTGCTTGAAAGAGGACGGGTTCATTACGCTTTCACTTTCCACAAACCGATCATATGACAACCATTTCTCTCAAATTCAAAAGCATATGCCACTACTAACCGAACGGCGGAGGTAAAAGGGGGGGAGGTCTGCTTCCATTCATTTTGACAAAGTACCTAGCTTCTTTCTTATCTTGTTCGTTTATATTTCTCCCAATCAGCTCAACCTAAACGGCCCTACTAAACCTGAGTGTCCGGCATCGACCATTCTATCATGCTGCCGCATTTATACGTGAAGTAAAGAAATATCTACCAATCAAACAATAACGTTCATAAAGGATGTGAGAAGGGAGGGAAATGCAACAAATCAAAATGATTTGCTTACACTGTGGAGGTGCGCGGGTGCTAAGAGTGGTAATTGTTGGAATTGTTGAGTCGATCAGAAAGAAGCTACCAAACTTTCAATCACATCCAGGAAAGAAGCTCTGAAAAATTGTTCTCCCCGCTTTCAACTCCCACAAAGATTCAAAGAATAATAACATTCTTCTAACTTATAAATTTTAACACAACGCCCAAAAAAAAAAGCACAAAAAAGAAAGAAAGAAGAAAAAAATCCCAAACCTCCGACGAAATGTTCAATTGGAGCGTCTCCTAATGTGGGGAGCAGCTTGGTAACCTTCAAAGAAGTCGAGCAGGGAGGACTCCAAGTCCTCCACCGAGTACTTGATGTAGGTATCGGAATGCCTCCCCCCACTCTCCAAATGGTGCCGGTACCGGCCGAGGAAGGACCGGTAGGCCGGCAACAGCAGCTCGGAGATGGATATCCTGAGCTCCTCCCTGACCTGTGGGTCCGGAACCGACCACGTCGCCTGCACCCGGTGCGCTTCTTCAAACGAAGCATTGAATGCCTTGAATCGCTCCCTCAACACGGCCTTGGAGATGCCGGAGGAGAACCCGCCGCCGACGTGCAGCCCTTCGTCCCTCAGGCAATGAAGGATCCTCATCCACGCCGCCCTCTGGTAGCTCGTCGCCGATTGCCGGAGCTTCCCTTTGAGGCGCCTAAGGTAGTCGTCTCCGATCATCTCCCCCAGCTCCGGCGAGCCTTTCACCTTTTGGACTATGTAGTGGACGTTGTTCATGAGGAAAAGATGGGGGAGGGCGTTGTCTCGGTACACCTCGGCTTTGCTCTCCAGGTTGGATTGAAGGCTGACGATGATCCAGAGGACATGGAGGGCTAGAGGGGGCAGCTCCTCCTCCGGCGCCGCCAGCTCAAACTCCGGCAAGTGGGCATCGTCGGGGAACCGGGAGGGTTTCGTGGTGATGAGACGGGACAGCGTCTGCTTGTACTCGGAGATGAGATTGAGGTAGTTCATCACGTATCTGGTGAGGGGGTGGATGGTGCCGCCGGGGACGGCCACCCTCGATGGCTCCCTCTCCACCGCGTTCTCGAACTCGCAGAGAATGCCCCTCGCCGCCTCGGTGAGGCGGGCGACGATCTCCGTCGCCTGAACCCGCACCGATTCGGAGGGCTTGGAGCGGAAGACGGCGGCGATATCGGGGAGGAGGTCGGAGAGAGCGTCGTGGAGGTCCAGGATCTTGAAAAGCTTCTCCGGCGCGCGACGGCTGATGCTGATTGCGTCTGCGAAGTTGAAAAGCTGGATCGCTCCGGACTTCACCGTCTCCATGAAACACACCTCGTCATCGTCGGCCTCCTCCTCTTCCGGCGCCGAGAGGTCGCCGAAGATCCGCTCGCAGAGTCGCCTCTCGCTGGCGAAGATGACCCGGACGCAGACCCTGGCGGCGCGGATCCACCGCCGGATCTTGGTCTCCAGTGCCTCCCACTCCAGCCGGTGGACATCGCCGATGGTGAGCTTCTCCACCCCGAGCTGCCGGAGGCTGCCGTCGACGGCCGACTTGCGGACGCTGCCGTACACCTGGAAGCACTCCCGCTTATAGCCCGCCGCGATCATCCGCTCGGCGATGCAACGGAGGTCGACGACCGCGTCGGAGGGGATGAGCTCCACCTCCCGGACGCTGATGCTGTTGGTCGATCGGTAGCTGCTGCTGCTCCTCCGACTGCTCCCTTCTTCTTCCCCCTCCCCCTCCTCCTCATCCCTCCTCCGCCGCCGACGCTCACCGCCGATTTCTTCCCCTTCCCGATCCCCCTCCTCCTCCTCCTGCACCTGTATCTGGCCGAAATCGGAGTCGTGAATGGAGGCCTCGAGCTGGGAGAGGGACGAGGAGCTGCGGGAGATGAGGGACTCCATCTCCACGGGGGTGCTGTGGCTCACCAGCACGCTGCGGAACTCGTCCTCGAGCCGGGCCATGGCGATCTGGATGGCTCCGGCGGAGTCGTCGGACAGCGCGGCGGAGGAGAGAGAGCGCCGGATCTCGTCGACGGCGCGGAGGTATAGGAGGGCCTCCTCGCGGTCGGCGGCGGCGTCGAAGATCATCTTGTCCCGGGCCTCCTCCGAAGCCGCCGAGTCCCAGCGCATGATGAGATTCTTCGCCGCCTCCAGGTCCGGCGCCGACTTGGACCGCGCCGGCGACGCCATGGAGTACAGAATCTACGAATCAAGCAACCAAGCCAACAAAATCGATCGATCAACCAATCCAATCAAACAAAGAAAGAAGGAGACGGGGTAAGATGGATGGTTGGTGTAGTACAGGCGGAATAATGGGAGATGGTGGGCAGCCGCCGAACTTGGCTGTGGCGATGGTGACGAAGGGTAACTTAGCAGACTTTCACTGCACTTCCATTTATATATATATATATATCATCATCATCATCATCATCTCGAACAAGCTCTTTTCACCGCCCCATCAGTTTTTCACTCATGTTCTTCACTTTCACTTTGCACCGCGTGTTAAGATGCTTCCTTTTCTTAAATTAGATGGAGAGTTTCGAAACAATAAAAAAAAAAAAGGTCTCATACACCTTTGAGTTTTATTTTTTGTCTAATTATTATGAAATAATTTTGACTAAATTTCAGTTACACTGTCATTTGGTGATATGACAACCAGGATTCCTTTTATTCGTTAGGTGGTTTTATTTTACATAAAAAAAATTTAAAGTTTTTAACATACCGGCAGTGGATCGGGTTAACTCGAATTTGACGTAAGTAGAGGCTAATATTTTCAAAACTGAACCGAACTGAGCATGAGCTCACATCTTACTGGCTCACACCGTCAGAAGAGAATCATAAATTACGATGGAGTGGGTTTTTAATGACAGTAACTCTTCTACCCGAAAAAGATTATTTTGATCCATCTATTACAATTCACAAGTATTTTTTCCCCAAAGCCAATCCACAAGTACTGATATCTACCTTCAGCACCCTCTACACATTGCTTTTTTCTTTTTTCTTCGTCCATTATTTAAAAAAAAATTCTCCGCTTTTTATTGGGGACCGGAAGTGGCCCGCATTGAATTATCTTTCTGTCTGATTAAGGCTAATCTAGAAGATCGCTGTTGGGGGAACAAAAAATCTGAAATAAAGCTTCTCTGCATGTCGTACTTTGCACCCGAGGTTAGAAGGTTAGGAAATTGTAACTGCATATAATGTATTAATTAATCTTATCATAATGGAGATAAGAAATTAAATGGCTGACTGATATTTAGAATCATTTGCTGCTCTCTGAACAGTGTGGAAAATGAAGACGGTGTTGAAAATGAAGCGTATTGAAGTAGATGATTGTATGAGGACAAAATAAACAAATAAAATGGATTGGATCATTGGAAGGATGCCGGGCGTCAAAAGTGCGTAACTACTTGGCAGGTTAGCTATGCTCAAGCGACTGCCGAACAAGCATTTACTTGACTTCCACGAGACTTCGTTTCATATCCCCGAAGTCCTCGATGGCGTACATGAGATGAGACCCATAATAAACTGTGAGTTATAAGGACGATGATACCTTGGCTTGTCTCTTCTCCATTTTCACAGGAACAGCAAAAAATTAACGATAGTTCCCAAAAAGAAAAAACAAAGAAAAGTTGAACCATTGATCGGGGTCGGTGTCAATGTACGAACCACTTAGCTCCTCCAATTCAAAGTCTCCGACTGCTATCTGACGAACGAGTGATCTTAGACAGACGTCAAGTTTACGTTTACTTTGATATCCAATCTCAGAACTCGAGAATCCGAGATTTTAAGTTGGTAAATCAAAGATTTTTAGTCAGAAAGACGGGCAAAAGAGGCGGCCTTGTTGGGGGCCTGTATCGAAGACCACGGTTGAACGTAGATAAGATCAAGGCCGGCCTTGAGACGGCAGTAGCTGCACCCCCAACATTTGGATTCGTTATGTGGTTGATGCCAATGTTCATCTTCTTTGCTGATTTCACCGGCAAGAGGGTTTTTTTTTTTTTTTAATATCACCGGCACGAGGGCAGTCCCTTCTTTAACAGATTAATTGATTGAGTAATAGGTTTCCGACGTTTACATGATGCTCGAGTAACCAATCGTCGATTAAGCCGAACATTTAACTGAGTCAACTGCTGTGACTCTGAAATTTCTTATACAAAATATTAATTATAAGTATTACTATGATGTCACTTGCATTACTACCATACGAGGATTGCTCCTGTCAGATGAGTTAAAAAAAGAACATATATGATACATTTAAAGACCTGGAATGGACTGCATGTTGCACAAGAGTCTAGACATGAAACAATTCTACTTAAGAAAAACAGCTGAAGTGGCTCAAGGAATCATTATATGAAAAATTCAATCATAGGATAGCGCTATAATAAGATCCATGCAGCCAAAACACAGCTGTCCGCCCACAACGTGCCGGCTATATCAGTGGGCAGTTTGTTGGACGGCAGAACCCACTAATGTAGCCCAAGGATATTTCACATTTTACACAAAATTTAGCTCATTTTAGCATCTTCTCCGGTCCAAAACTACAGGCATAGCTTCAGAATAGCAACAATATCTGCTACTTTAAATTGCGGACAAAAAAGCAACAACACCTGAGAGTATCTACTACTTTTAATTGCAGACAAAAAAGTAACACCACCTGAGAGAAACAGGGCGAAAACGCAAAGGGCTACTCCGAGGGCTTATTATTTACATCGAATGATTTAGCATATCCCAGACACTAACCATGTCTTCCAGACAGAGATGTACGTTCCATAAACAGGAAAATTCCAAAGGTGGGTTATCTTTTAAGAAACCGTTTTACAAAACCTTGCAACGAACTCCCAACCCCAGCACCAACAGCTTCAGCCAGAGACGTTGCCTGCAAAATTTTGAGAGAAGATGAGAAATAATTTTCATCTTATGCTACGAGACAATTTTGGATGATTATTGACTTGGCTTAACTGCGAGTTGCAACCCGATAAGTAAAGTTTCAAATATCAAATTTAAGGAAAATATGTCAAGTTGATTTTTTCATTTCAATTGCACCATTTTCGTCAAAACAGAATATCTAGATTACAAGCAATGACACCTCTTGAACAGATTTCTGTAAATCAAAAGCATCTTTCACCCTGTGGTTCAAAAACATCCAAGTGTCACGGAAACCTGTAGTTCAAACACCCATCAGAACAATGCAAAGAATCAATATCCCCTAAACTTTTTGTATATATTATTCACACAATAATTGATGTAAAGCATAGACATTTGTCTTCCTAATCTTTTTGTATATAATATTCACACAATAATTGATGTAAAGCACAGACATTTGTCTTCCCCAAAAAATTCTAAAAAGATGGAAGTGCTCAGGTTTTAAGGGTGAGACATAAAGTTATTCTCCAAAGTAATGCAGAGAGGCTGACCTGGAGAGTGATCAGTTATCATATATACTTCGGCAGTTGAGTAGATGCCTCCTAAAATTGTGCGCTTGACATACCAGTCTGTGTCAGAGGAGGAGTCACCAGCTAAGTGCCAAATTTCATCAATTAACATTGCCCTTTGCTTAAAACTCACAGGAAGATTTACAGGTTGTGCCTATCCAATAAAAAAAGTAATAAACATGTTATACAACAATCACAGAACAAGTTAGTTTCAAAATACATAATGCACTTTGAATTGGTAGGAGCGTAAAAGTAAACCATAAGAGTGATGAATGAACATAAACTCATCCCTCAGATCGGCCAGCACAATAGACCACCCTTTTTTGCTAGTCATTTATGTTTTAGAAAGTCCTTTCCAACATTTATATTGAACAAAATTCTTTCCATTTATCAAATGTAATTTTAGTTGAGTTTAAAAGACCATTAGCATAAGAATTTCTCCGTTTTAATCAATAAGTACGAAAAAATCATAATAATTTGGACATTAATACTTGCCATGCTTAATGGAATAACTTCCTCACAATTTCCCGATTTTTTTTGTGCGATTCATTTCTTGCCTCTTAATTATTCTTTTAATTTCATGGAGTTAGATTCCGTCTAAGGCACTGGTGGCAACAACTCTGCCATGGAAGAAGACATGTTACAATGTTGGTTAGAACTTTCAACAACACCTTAGCAGACAAGCAATAAGTAATTCCAATACCAGTGAAACATGCCTACAGAGAGAAGATCATAAGCACTTACTTTCTAACTAGAACACCTGGTCAAAATGAGAATTACCTGAATGCTTAAAGCCTGAGGCCACATGGATATGTAAGGAGCTTGCATCTCTAAGCGGATGCACATAAGCTTCCCAAGGCGGTCACTAAGTATAAGATCTATGAGTGATTCTTCTCCCTTCTCAACTTTATCAAGCAGTCTTTGCAGGCACTCGTCCATGAAATACTGCAGAATTTTTACATAGAAGAATTGGTTACATGAAACAGAAGAAAAGTGGTACATATCCTAATAAAACATAAAAAAAAAACTCACATTGTCAATCTGCCACTACTTAAATAACAAACAAGACTTCAGAAAGTCTACAAGCCAAAAAAAAATGAAAAATGAAAAAGAGCCATTATTATTCACCTTCAGATTTGAACTGTGAGGTCTCATCATAAAATAGATGTTTATAACATAAAATTAAAAAATAAAAGAGATACAAGAAAAACCAACTTGGTAATTACCGAACCTGGTTATCTCCACATGCCACAACAGACTGCAGAGAAAGGCCAAGACTATTGCAATAATGACACTAATAATCATAATAAGAGTTTAAACAATGATGGTCACAATTGATACCGCACATTATTATAAGAGTGGAAAAATAGCACCACGTTTACACATCTATAATGTGGCCGTCAGATAAAATTCAAAACTGTAATGCACTTCATTCCACATAGGAAAGATGTATGTTTTACAACTAGCTAAAAATTTTCATTTTCATTCACATAGGAATAGGAAGAGCGAGCAGGCGATGCAAAAATTCAAGATACACAAACAAAAACATCACAAGGAGGCATTCAACAACTAGATAATAAAAAACAACACCTCAACGAGTGCAGCATCTTTTCGAGGAAAAGATCCGACGATCGCGGGAGAGACCCCGGCATCCCTCGCCCCGGCGATGAGAGCGTCCTCGCCCCATCCCAATCTCAACTGCAAAACCCAACCAAAACTCCGCTAAACAATAATGAGAAACTCACAAAAAAAAAGGTATCAACAACAGCCTAGCTCACAAACCACAAGCGGGAGAGCCGCTTGCAGAACACGGATCTGCTCCTCCTCGAAGTCCCCGGCGCGAACATTCCGCCTCTCGTAGGTCTCGCTCCCAGCGGTGCGGCCGCCGGCAGGATGGTGCGGTGAGTGGGAGGGGTTCGGGGGAGGGAAGTAAGGGAAGTCGAAGGAAGGGGAAGCAGGGGATGCGGAGGAGAGGGGCCGACGCCGGAGGCGGGCGGCGGAGCGATGGCGGAGAAAGGAGGCGGTGATTGGGTGTCGGACGGCGGAGCGCAACATCTTAACGTCAGCCGCGCCGTCGCCGGAAAAGTTAAAGAGGGTTTAAAATGAGGTAGAAGGGTCCATGCTGCCCACGTTGTAGTCGAAGATGACGACGTTTCGAGGGAGTGCTATACGAGCCCAGGCCCATCACTGGAATTGAAAAGCCCAGGCCCATTTCCCCTTTTTATCACGATCGAACAATTTGATCAGTGTTGGGTTTGGGTTAGTAATGAATCCTTGAAATTGTTTGAATAAAAAAAATTATAAAATAAGAGATAAAGCGGAGAAAGTTAAATTTTTTATTGAAGTTACTCCTCTATCCATAAAGATCAAAAGAAAACGGAAAGACACATTGAAAAATTTAAAAAAATTAGAGGATGACACATTATTCTAAGAGACAAAAGTAAGCCAATTTGAGTTTAATATTTTCAACATCCTCCATTAAACTCAAATATGGAAATCACACATACTTGATAACCATTTTAGCTCGAAGAAGCACTCAAGCTTCAAAGGCTAAAATATATGCAACTTGATCTTTAGTCTTGCAAATATTCCAACTTAATTTTTCCCCTTCCTTACCAAATCTCTAATAAAATAATATTTTATCTTAATGGGTTAATACTCCCATACATAGTTAAATTTTTTGTAAAGCCCTGAAAATAATAAAATTATTTTATTTAAGATTTTGTAAATTTTAGAACGAGACTAAAATATTATTTAATTAAATTATTGTTTTTCAAGTTTTTCTTAGTTAATTATTATTAAAATAATAATAATAATAATGAATAAAATAAAATAATAAAAATAATAAAATATTAATTATTAATCTTTTTTGGATCAACCAAGTGAGCATCATGAATGGTTAAAGCCTATCCGATGTGGGTAGCCATTTTGGTTATCATGTAGTAGAGTTTTTATAAAGATTGGGTAAATTATGTCTTGTAAATAGATAACGACTATGACTATGTCTTGTAAGTAGATAACGACGGTTGGGCATTAAAGGATGTGTGAGAGATTTTAAAAGAGTTATACACTAGGGACATTAAAACTCTTTTAGTGAGTCTTCATATTTTTTACCGTCCCACCTCTTCTTCTCCTTTCATTTCCTTTTAGCGTGAAACTTCTCTACTCATTTATCTTTCCTTTTACTTTATCTTTTCTTTTCCCTTTCATTGTTTCTTTCCCCCTCTTCATGCATGCATATTTTTGTTTTTTATTTTTATTTCTTTTGATTGTGAAGATCTATTTGATTTTTTCTTGTTCAATGTGCATATTCGTCATGTGGGTTTATGTTTTCTTATTCTTGCACATCGGTGCATGAATTTTTGAGTAGAAATGTAACATCCGTTAATTTAGCATCATATCTAATACCTGGGTAAAATCATGTTTATAAGTAAAAATGAATTATATACCTTTAACTTAGTTACCTACTTTTTAAGAAATTACTTAACTGACTATATTGAACTTTGGGTTGGTACATTGCAAATAGTATCAGAGCCAGGTTTCCCACGAAACCATGAAAATCAATCCTTACCTTATTAAAAGTTTAAGAGTCTATTGTCTCCAGGATAATTATATATATATATATATATACATATACATATACATACATACATATATATATATATATATATATATATATATATATATATATGCATTGATCATTCTTTTATAGTATTAATTTTTATTATTTTAGATGGTAAGTATTTATAGGTGTATATAAAATGGGTTTCTATGTGAACATCAACCATGCGAGTCCATATTAAAAAAATTATTTTCAACAATTTCCTAAGGGCATAAGGACTAGAGGGGTGTCCAATTTAGTTGTGGATAAAATGATGTTTTAACCATTATATGTTGCTCAAGGTTTAGAAGATATGAATGATAATAACAAAATTGGACTCAGGTTGGTGTAACAACGATATAACGTAGTTTAAGATATTTCTTACTAGAGAAAATTCTATGGGTACGATGCACCAATAAATTGTAAAACGCTAAAAAAGAATGACCACTAGATGATACGAAAATTTGGATAATTATTAAATAATTTAAAAATAAATATGAAAGAAGTTGATAATTACATTATGCATAATTATGCATTTTTTTATTGAAAAAAAATTAAAGGTAATATAAGGAAGAATTAAAGAGATGATGTAACACAAATAGTGTTATTAACGGTGAAGAGATGTTTTGAAGAATTAATGATCACATATTTCCTTGGTGGGGATTGAGATGACGGCTTCTAGATTAAGAACAAGTTATAAGTCAAAGGGCAAATTAAAAAGGGAACCTTTGGAAGGATATGAGACGTCAAGGTAAAATGTAACTAATTGATTTAAAGAGGCAAACCTATAGCATATTCAAAGCTTTTATTCAGTTAGATCACATTCTAGAAGTGTATTATTTTCAGATTAAGGCATAAGCACCACTATGGGATAGTGTGTCACTTATGTGTCATGCTAGGTGCACGTGATACTTAACCAATGAGCGTATATAAAACGTGTTTATAATCGGAGGTGTTATATATGCAATATGGGTGGTATAAGATGTTTGTACGATCTAAATGATAGTGTCATGAGACAGTGTGCCCCACTTTAGTTTTGCATATGAGTGACAATGGTTTGAGAAAAAAATGGAGTATAGTTTGCTACGTGGCAAGATATGAATTTATGGAAAGTAAATATGCCAATGAAGCATAGAGATATGTATGCAGTCATTTCAAATAATTACTTAAATGCAATAGAGGATCAACTTTTGAAGTAACCTTGAACAATTTGGCTTTAGGACATAGAAGTAGTGAAGAAGTATATAAAAATGAGCTATGCGTTCAACCGTCATAAAGTATAAGTTGAGGAAAATTTTAAAGCATGATTTTCTAAAATAAACTTAAATATAAAATATGAGGATATTTAAACTAATTTCTATAGAGCTACTTACAAGTATACCAACATATTTAAAGAAATGTCTAACATAGTTTAAGCAGCAAATAAAATAATTAAGTAATTTTCTCCTTATTACCCTGATATATTTTCGAGGACGACAATTCCTAATTTGAGGAGATTCTAAAACCCTGAAAATTACTAGGTTGTTTTATTTAAAGTTTTGTAAATCTTAAAATAAGTCTTAAATATTATTTAATTAAATTATAGAATCCAAATCTTGCTTAGTGAATTCTATTAAAAAATTTAAGAATAATAAAAATAAAATTTATTAATCTCTTTGAATCAACCAAGTGGGTGCTATAGGTAGTTAGGGTCTAACCAGTGTGGCTAGCTATTTTAGTTAGAGTTTTGTGGAGATTAGATAGACTATGTAACACCCCAATCCGGTTTACTCTCAACCCAGACCGGAACCGTTACAAAGGATTGACTACTCGTAAACCGATTAATTTGGTTGACCCAAAACCTAAACGACTACGATATAACCCTCTCGACGTCTCAAGATGGAGTACGCCGCTAATGCGCAACCAATGTATGAATGAAATGAAAAACCTAGCAGGATGCTACATGAATGTCATGACAACTACTACATCAAAGATAATTAAAAACAGCAATGAAATTTACGAAAAATCCTGAAATAAAACGGACTGTAACACCCCAAATCCGGTTCACCCTCGTGAACCAAACCGGCATGTTACAGGCCCCCGGTTAGGTCGGCTAACCCGAACCCAACGCGTGCGGATCTAATCTCGGCGTCTTAAGATGAAGATATGATTCGTCATACATGAATGAATATATAAAACTCTAACAGGATACTACATGAATGATCAACAATTTAAATCACACAGCAATACAATTACGATAAAATTTATGAAAATTCTAAAATACAACGGACAGAGTTTCCTCTAAAAATGCAATTAGGGGCCACCCTGTCAATATACATATGCAAATATCTATATAACCATATAGTAAACAACTTCATTCACACAAATCTAACATGTTGTAGACTCTTTCTAAATCTTGGGTCTTAGCCCGTCTGTGCCCTCTGTTTATTTCCCACATTATGACATCATGCCTTAACAATTCATCACATCATCATATCTTTCATCTCCTCATATTATGCTAATACGATAAAATCATAAACAAAATGTTAAACAATCGTTCACCAAACACGTGTGTGTGCCGAAGACCTCATTGCTCCTCCGTCCAGCTGGCGCATCCATCTCGTACTCATGACCTACATATAGTAGAAAAACGTCAGTAACGAACGTTACTGGTTCGGAATATAACTAATAACAAACTGGCTATGAGAGCAAACTCTCATATGAAAGAAAACACATATACTCCTCATGAACTCTCTCTAGG
>JAVDBV010076640.1:0-12827 GCA_032619315.1 Piper longum
TCTTTTTCTTTAAGTTTTGTTGATTTAAAACTTTAATTCCATGATTATGAAGTTTATTATCGATTCTATTATATGTATGCATGAAAACTTAGAAAAAAGAAAATAAAGGAAAATTACCAGAGAAAAGGAGGAAACCGGCGTATGTGTGAGGAAGAAATATGAAGATGATGTTCTCCCCTTTCTCCTTTTTATAATGATATAAGTGACGGCTAGGGTATGTGGGAGCACCCTTTCACCGTAATACTTTTAACCAGGTAATTGGGCAATCGATATAATTAACTTAACCATTTAAATAGTTACACGGTATGGTTCACTTAACCGGTTAAATAGGTAAATAGTTGGTTCACTTAACTGGTTAAACGGGAAAATCATACTTAACCAGCTAACGATAATTATTTAAATGAAAAAAAAATAAATTTTCCCACGTTCGATCCCACCGCATCGAACGTTATTATTATTTATTTTTATTCAATTTTTTTTTTCGGGTCTTTACAATTGTCGTTCTGTTTTAGCCATTTTCTGGTAAGCTGCCACCTCCATCGACCATGTCAATGTCGTAGATGCATCGAGTTTGCCGAGCCGGTTTCAATAGTACCCAATACCCCTGCTAATCCACCAGTAGCTGCTGCCAGCGATCGCCGCCAAAAAACTGTCCGAACCCTACTGAAAAACCACTAGACCTGTCAGAAAATTGTCATAACCTTCCAGAAAACCAGATTCACTAGAATTCACCGGTCTTCCACTGAGCTCTTCCAGTCGAACCCGATCGATCTTCGAACACAGTCGAGCGCCAAATTCGAGCTCTATGACGCTCGACGAAACCCTAGCCGTCCCTGATTGTCGACAATGTGAACTATAATTACCTCCAATTTAGTTATTTAAAATTGATGATTGTTAGCACGATATGTTATGATTGATTAATGGTTATGATAAATGTCTGACTATGAATGAAGTGATGACTGCATGATGTGATTAATAATGAATGAATGTTAAGTTAACTAATTAGGTAAATTAAATATGAGAAT
This sequence comes from Piper longum, assembly GCA_032619315.1. Lineage (NCBI taxonomy): Eukaryota > Viridiplantae > Streptophyta > Magnoliopsida > Piperales > Piperaceae > Piper > Piper longum. Next base: position 1,026 of record JAVDBV010076640.1, read on the forward strand.
GTTAATTGACTACAATGTAACTTAGAAAAACATACTAAAGTTGGTATGAATAGGATGAGTTAGAATTATTTTTACACTAATGATTGTTGATTGTTTGATTGATGATGATTGCATTGTGAGTGATGTTTATGACGAGTTTGATGCATCATTCAGTTAGCGGGCGTTAGCTGTAGATTTGAAGTGTAGGTATAGAGTAGGACCTCGCTGCCTAGGCGCAAGGACATACTTCGATCTTCTACCAAGTCTGTTTAGGAATCGTCTATGTTTTACGTTCTCTTTTATCGTATGTTTGGTTTATTACTTGTAGACAGGTAAGTGGCATTTTGTCGGATCCCACTTAACCCGGGCCATTTTAACGAACTGGTTTCCGAGATTAAGAACCCTCGAGGATGAGATCCCTTGAGTATGTTTTCGAAAACAAGATCCACTACAAGTTGCCTTCGGTTCTATATTATAAATCTCTTCCCAGGCCTATATATATAATTTTTCTAGTTTTCAGTGAGATGAGAGATGGCGACACCGACTTGCACGTACCATGAAAGGATGCACGTGACAGTTAAAGCGGGGTCTGCATTAGGGAGAGAATTGTTCCATTCTCGAGGGATCATGACAACTCCGCATTGGAGTTCCTCACACCCTAAGAATGTGGAGTTTATTGGTATTGTTAAGTACAGTGCATGTCTAGACTTATGGTTCAAAGGGTACTAAAGGCGACTCTGCATGAGAGTAACTCGGGAATGGAACAGTTTGATATTGGGTCCGCATCCCAATAGCTCCTCAGGAGGTGCCCTTCAGAGAGTTCATGAGCAGTATATGATTGTTTTCTTTCATATAAGAGTTTGCTTTCATAGCCAGTTTGATATTAGTTACATTTTGAACCAATAACACTCATTACTGATGCATTTTTATACTATATATAGGTGTCAAGCATGAAATGGAGGTGCTAGCCTGGACGAAGGAGCAGTGAGGTCTCTTGCACACACATGTTGGGTGATTGAATGTTTAATATTTTGTTATATTGAAACTGACGTGAGTAAATGCAAACCATGATGATATGATATGAAATATGAATAGAATGCACAGGTGGGCTGAGACCCGAGATTTAGAAAATAATGCATATAGTATATTAAAATTCTATGTGAATGCTAATATTATATATATCTATATATGTTGTATTTGTCATTTTAACAGGGTGACCGCTAGTTGAACTTTTAGGGGAGACTCTATTCGTTTTATTTTGAGACTTTTATTGATTTTATTGCATTTGTTATTGTGTGTGAATTGAATTTCATGTCATCAATATATTAGCAAGTTAGGGTTTTGTGCATTGATTCATGCATATAGCAAATCGTATCTTCATCTTAGGATGTCGAGATTAGATCTGCACGAGTTGGTTTTAGGCTGGTTGAACCAATCGGTGCCATAACATTCTAGTTCGGTTCGCAAGCGTGAATTAGATTTGGGGTGTTACAGGTTCTTAATACCGTGCCTATCTCTAGAGCACCGTATTGGATGACACCACTTGAGTTCAGGGAGCCCAAGATGCAGTTACAGTAGTTATTGGAAGCTGAGTGTCTAACCATGGGCTGTTCCAGTCCTCTTTGTCAAGAAAGAGGACGGCAACATGTTGTGCATTGACGATGAATGTTCAACTAAGTTGTTGTGAAGAACCATTATTCCCTCCTACATTTAGATTAATTGTTTGATTATCTTTGAGGTGGTGTTGTGTATTCGAAGAGTGATCTTTAATCCGATCACTACCAATTAAGGATTACCTTTAGGACTCATTATGGGCACTATGAGTTATTAGTCTTTTAGTGGTGACTAATGCATCAGTGTCATTCATCGATCTCCTAAACTATGTGTTTCAAACCTTGGCTAACGGGATGAACTGGAATTTAATATGGGGTTGAACTAGGTTAGCCGGAGTGGTTAGGACTAAATTAAGAATTTTTAAAGTAGGAGGGGTTGCTTAGGAAAAGGAAACATATTAGAGAATAAATAAGGACATGAGAAGGTTGGAGGTGCCACTTTTTTTGGCTCCAACTCTGGTTGGATGTATTGATGATTTAATATGCTTTATTTCTGTAAATTATGCATGTACACCATGATTGAGATCATGAACTCAATTTGGTTGAGCCAAATTAGGAATAAACAACATAGATTCAAAGTTTATATTTTATGTTTGTTTTATTTCTATAAAAGTTGATTTTAAAGAAGAAGGATATGGTGAAATCAATTAAGAACCTATCTTTTCAATAAATAATTATTTTAAACTATTAGTAATGACGTAAAAAGAAAGTGTATAAGGTTTCGTTCAAGTCTGAGATAATTTGATATGCTTTTGATAAAAAATCTAGTTAAACTAAGAAAAATTATACCTTCACTAAGAGCTTTTATGGTGCTTGAGAGTTAGACCTCGGATTTCAAAATCATTTTAAGGAACTCCATACAATATGTTACAAGGTTATGGTTCAAATTTCATAAATTTTTAATGCTGTTTAGGTCTCTAACAAATTTTAAAAAAATGTATCGCAGTGAGTAGAGCACCTAAGTGCCATGAGCCGAACGCTTGAGCGCCCAACATTCTGCAATTGCACTTTTGTGCTAGAATGCCCAATGCCCTAGCACCTTAAAATAGCGCGCTTGAGCACTCATGTGGCTGTGGTAGTTATCTGATTTTGATTTTTGACTATTGTTTAGTAATGATTAATACTTTAATTGAGTTTGTTTAGTGTTATTAATACTGCGGTGGTGGGATTATGTATAATGAACATCATTTAGGTCTCTAAATATATTTTTTTTAAATGTATCGCAGTGAGTAGAGCACCTAAGCACCATGAGCCGAATGCTTGAGCACCCAACATTTTGCTATTGCACTTTTGTGCTAGAATGCCCAGTGCCCTAGCACCCTAAAATAGCGCGCTTGAGCGCTCATGTGGCTGTGGTAGATATCTGATTTTGATTTTTGACTATTGTTTAGTAATGATTAATACTTTAATGAGTTTGTTTAATGTTGTTAATAATGTGGTGGTGTGATTATGTATAATGAATGAATAAATTCTTATTTTTGGACGATGGATGAATGTTTATAGCATGTCATGCATACATATACATGTGGACTAGTTCGGGTAGTGATGTATAGTATTGTTTCATTTTTTAGTCTAGAGGAACTCTCAATGAGAAATCTTAGAGCTCGAAAGGGCAACTATTCAGGTCTGTTTTGACGTTATTTTGGAAGCTTTATGATTCCTTCAATATTTTTGCAGGTAGAACCGTTTCATCAAATTGTGATTTAATGATTTGGCATGTGAAAGAAACTTAATGCATTTAAGTGAGATATCAAGTGAAATGAGAACTAAAACTTGTTGGTTTTGATATGTTCTTATAAATTGTTATGTCCCAGCGATGGCGGGTCTAGGCTTAACAATAAGTAAATTGAGAGTGGTTAAACTGATATGTCGTACATATAAAACTTCGTGCATCCATTTTAAACCAATGTCGGAGTTGGAAGGCTACTGTACATGTAGCACATATGATCATAATGTGGGGAACTAAATGGTGGATGGTGTGGTCAGACAGATATACTTATCCCAAGAGTTTTGATACGAACTCAAAAAATTCACAATGCTGGGTGGATGATACATGTAAAATGTAATTATATAATTGTGTTGTTTTTCTATGCTTGTTTATAAATTGACTGAGGGTTAATGAGGAACTCATATCCAAAAATAAATCTATCTTGTCATTTAAATGACTTAACTTAAATGGTTGAGGATATATATGAACATATGTCCGGAAATCGACCTATAGATGTAAGTAGATATTTAGTTCTAAAGTTGGTATAAGATCAATTAAATGATGATATAATTAAATAATTTGTATTGTTGATATTTGAAATTTATTAAATACGGTTATATTGTTGGTATTTGAAGGGGATCAATCTGGTCGGGAAAGGTTTTTGGAAGGTCGATGGTGCTCAGGCGATGACCCAATTGGGCCAGTGATGCTCACTGGCGGCGGAATCAACGCGTCGCTAGGGGCGACGGAATCAATAAAATCAGGGCGATACCAGCGTCGAGGCGGCTGGATGATGGCCGGGGTTTGTCGGGGCGACACGGCGACGGCACGGCGGAGCTGGGTGGCGACAATTGATGGCGGCCAGAGGCAAACGGCGGTGGCAAAGTGGGCGGCTGCTAGTGGAGAGGGAAAGGAAGAAGAAAATGGTAGTTTTGTAAATTATGCATAACTCGATACGGTTCGAGGTAAAAATAATACCAACTCGTAATAAATCTTTAAAAATAATTATTCTAATGAGTTACGGGTTAAAGAGGCTAAACTAATAAATTATTATACAAAATCGCCATAAATAAATAATAAAAATACGGTCATGATAAATGGTTGACAAATAATTAGCTTATTACAAATGATTAAATTAAATCTGATGGTTATAAATGATTAATAAAATAAAGTAATCATTTTAATAAAGTAATCATTTTAATAATCAGTTAGCTAGGAAGAAAATGGGTTAATAAATTATAATTGTGTAAAGATCACTAAACAACATAATGAAATAAAGAAAGTTCTATCCTTTCATGAATGAAATAATCATCGTAATAGTAATATCCTTAAATTAGGATAATACAAATCAGTTAATGAATATACCAATAATAGTAATTAAATATATATTTAAAAATTGATAATTATTTTTTTAATTGTCAAGTGAGAATTACGATTCAGATAATTAATTTAAATGTCAAGTATAACTTAAATAATTAAGTCACATGAATAATTAATTATTTCACTAGATTTGTTGAATGTGGCATATTATATATTGTCGAATATAATAGATATATTAATCATTTAGTTTCACGCATTTTCAACGCGAATAAAATTATACTTATGTATAATTTAATGTTCTCGTTCAGATTAGGACTGTAGTCGCAGTTGCGGGATTACGTACAAGCTAACCAGGTCCGTATAATTATTTAAAATGTTGTATTTTCCCTTAAGGACAACTAGGTTGGCCTGAGCCCATATTCGAGCACCAGGCCAAGGAATTGACTCAATCCGACACGGGCTGCGCCCTTCATAATTTCATAATGGACATGTCAGAATAGACCTGACAGCCCATGAATTCAAAATGGTCATGTCAGAATGGACCTGACAGGCCATAAATTCATAATGAACATATCAAAATGGACTTGACAGCCCATAAGCTTTTAATGGTCATGTCAGAATGGACCGACAGGCCATATGTTCATAATGGACATGTCAGAATGGACCTAAAAGCCCATAAGCTCTGAATGGTCATGTTAAATGGACCTAACAAGCCATAATTTCATAATGGACATCTTAGAATGGACCTGACAGCCCATAAGCTTTGAATTATCATGTCAGAATGGACCTGACAGGCCATAAGTTTATAATGGACATGTCAGAATGGACCTGACAGTCCATAAGCTCTAAATGGTCATGTAAGAATGGACCGAACAAGCCATAAGTTCATAATGAACATGTCAGAATGGACCTAACAGCCCATAAGCTCTAAATGGTCATGTAAGAATGGACTGGACAAGCCATAAGTTCATAATGGACATGTCAAAATGGACCTGACAGCCAATAAGCTCAAAATGGTCATATTAGAATGGACTGATAAGCCATAATTTCATAATGGGCATGTAAGAATGGACCTGATAGCCCATAAGCTTTGAATGGTCATGTTAGAATGGACCTGAAAGGCCATATGTTCATAATGGACATGTCATAATAGACCAAACAGCCCATAAGCTCTGAATGGTTATGTTAGAATGGACCTGAAAGGCCATAATCTTATAATGGACATGTCAGAATGGACTTGACAGCCATAAATCTCAGAATGACGTGAGAGATATTGAATACGGTTTTTATTGACTTGTTTTATTTAATTATACAGCTTAGTGTTTTAATCACTAACGCGGAATTACCTCTGTAGGTTAACAGGTGAAACTAAAAACTTAGAGATGATTGGGTGGTTATTCTACCAACTTAGGTGGTGAATGGATAATGAATGGACTTCCTTTTTATTCTCTTGTGTTATAAATGTGGCTATGGGAAACGGTGTAAGACTCTGGGAAACGGTGTAAGACTGTGGTTAAGAATATGGTTCAGTGGTTACCGGGAGTGGTAGCAAAGAATGGAGCCTTAAACTTAGCAGCGGGTCCTAGTAACGTCCCAAATGGTGATTAGGGGGTGCCCAAGCGAGCAAGGGGAGCTTCCATACCAAGTACCACCGGTAGTCCGACAAGTGGTGCCGCCAACTGTGGATGACAGTGACTTATACACTTTGGAAAAGTTCTGGAAGAATGGAGCTAAGGTATTCATTGGAGGGACTGATCCAATGAAGGTGGAGAGCTGGATAGACATTACTGAAAAAGCGTTTAGAGCTCTCTCTGTGCCCCACCGCCATCAAATGAGGTTGGCAACATGGATGCTTCAAGAGGAAGCATCTTACTGGTGGAAATCCATGGAAAAGACTACATTCCATCAACGTGAGATTTCATCCATCTCATGGGCAGAATTTGTAACACCTTCAATGGACAGTACTTTTCTGAGTACGTTGTCCAGAAGAAAGCACTGGAATTCGTCACTCTGGCTCCGAGGGAGGATTTCAGTTGGAGCGATTTGCACCTGGGATTCTGGCAACTGACAAGGCTAGAGCAAACAAATTCTTCTGGGGATTGAAGCCAAAATTGAGGAGTATGGTTGCTATGGCGCCAAGGGGCACCATAACTGAAGTGATTGAGCCAGCCACTACTCATGAGTTGGTGTACGAGCATGACCGTGAACAGAAATAGGGGAAGGCTACTATACAACATAAGAATGCCAACTAAGATAGTAGCCAAAATAGGTCCGCAGGACCCTAGCAGCAGAACTATCAAGGGAGCGTCGAGGGGAACCTCGAAAGGAAGTTTGAGGAGTCTCCATATCGACAATGTAAAAATTGCAGAAAAATGCATTCAGGGCAATGAAACAAGCACCATCGATGCTACAATTGTGGAAGGACGGGACACATGCAAAAGGAGAGCCATCAGCCCCTGAGCAACAACATAAGTAGCCTGAGATGGGGAAGGCACCTGCAAAACTAGTGGACAAAGGGAAGGCAAAACTTTATGTAGTCGAAATCGATGATGCTGAGGAGGATTACCACACAGATCGAGGTAAATTTTTTATTCAAGGAGTTATGGTGGATGTTTTATTTGACTCGGGGTGTACACATTCATTCCTTTCATCCCAATTAATTAAGAGCTTAGGACTCTAAACATCTTCATTATCCAAGACTTATAGAGTCACCACTGCAACTGGGGATGGTGAAGTCGCAATGTTAAGAGTGACTAACCTATCTCTAGATATACAAAGGAAACCCTATGTGTGGAATTTTATCAAGTATGAGGTAAAAGGGTTTGATGTACGGTTAGGAATTGACTGGTTGTCTGCACACCAGGCTTTTCTTGACTGTAAAGCGAAGAGAGTGGTGACAAAACCTTATAATTGTAAGATGGGGGTCATTTTCCAAGGGTCATCGCATGATCCATCTTCTTGTATCATGTCGATCAATGAGGCAATCGAGTGGTTCGGTGAGATTGTCAAGCCTTTTTGGCTAACCTAGTGGAGTCTGAGTCCGAATCCATAGAGTTGTCTGTGATTCCAGTGGTAATCAGATTTAGAGGGAGGTTATGTGTACCCAAAGATGAGACACTGAGGCAGAATATCCTAGAAGAGGCTCATCGCTCAAAGTTCTCAATATACCTTGGTCTTACAAAAATGTACCAAGACATAAAGAAAACCTGCAGGTGGATTGGGATGAAGAGAGATGTGGTGGATTTTGATTCTAAATGTTAGACTTGTCAACTGGTTAAAACTCAACATCAACTACCCAGTGGATTATTACAACCTTTAGAAATACCTACCTGGAAATGGGAGTGTGTCACTTGTGATTTTATTACTAAACTCTCAAGGACTCTGAAAAGGCATTACTCTATATGGGTGGTTGCGGACCGTCTAATTGAGGCAGCTCATTTCATCCCCACAAAATCAATAAGGATGGCAGAATACCTCACAGAGTTGTATGTCAATAACATTATCAAGCTGCATGGGATTCCAAACGAGATAGTCTTTGACGGAGATCTCCTATTCACTTCACATTTCTGGTAAGCTTCCAAAAAACAATGGGGGCCCAAATCAAGCTAAGTACAACATATCATCCCGAAATTAATGGTCAGATTGAGAGGACTATTCAAACTTTGGAGGATTTGTTAAGAGCTTGCATCCTTGACTAGGGAGGAGATTGGGAGAAACACTTAGCCTTGGTTGAATTCACCTATGATAACTCTTACCAGGCTAGTATAGGGATGGCATCGTTTGAAGCCTTATATAGTAGGCCCTGTAGATCTCCATCATGCTAGTTGGAGTCTACCGAGGCAATTATAGTCGGGCCAAAGATGGTAAGAGAAGCAGCTAAAAAATTGCAACTCATTCAGCAAAGGCTTAAGGCAACTCAGGATCGACCGAAATGTTATTCTGATACTCGAAGGAGGGACCTAGAGTTCCAAGTTGGGCAGTTTGTGTATATAAAGTGTAACGACCCACCATTTTTCACAATATTGTGGGCCTTGCTGGCCAGGTGTTGCTCAAAATATGACTAACTGACCCACCCTAATCGGACTAGGTGTTACTTAAATGCTACATAATTTCTATTAAAGTAAATAAGTCTAACTCATTAAAATAATCGTCCCACAGTCTTCGACCATTTCCCATAGCCACATTTATAACACAAAAGAATAGAAAGGTAGTCCACTCATTATCCCTTCACCAAACCTGAGTTTGTAAAAGAACCCCCTACCATACTTTTATTCCTCCTTAGATGAGCTAAAAATAAAAAATCTTGATTGGCCTACATACCCAAGTTGGGATCAAGCTCAATGTAGATCTACAGGCTCTTAGGTCATTCTAAGATTTCGGGCTCTCAGGTCATTCTGAGATTACGAGCTCTCATGTCATTCTGAGATTACGGGCTCTCAGGTCATTCTGAGATTACGGGCTCTTCGGTCATTCTGAGATTATGGCTCTCTAGTCATTCTGAGATTACGGGCTCTCAGATCATTCTGAGATTACGGGCTCTTAGATCATTATGATATTATGGCTCTCAAGTCATTATGAGATTACGGGCTCTCAGGTCATTCTGATATTTCGGGCTCTCAGGACATTCTGAGATTTCGGGCTCTCAGGTCATTATGAGATTACGGCTCTTAGATCATTATGAGATTATAAGATTCTCTTTCTTCCCCACGCTCTTCTCTTCTCTTCTATTCAGCTCATCTTTGGAACCAAAAACCAAACCAAGCAGTCTTTTTCTTCAACCCAAAACCAGATCATATTCTTCCCTAACCCCCCACTGTGTTGTCCATCATCCAAACCCCATGCATAGAACTCATGACACGCTAAAGACAGCAATTCAATTATCCTATTTTAACAAATTACTTAGCATGAATGGATGAAATAGTAGAATTCACTTGGCGATCCTGAATTTTATGCTTACCAGAAAAACAAAACATTAATAGAATGAGTAAGAGAATTTCAAGGAAAGCATACTGAACCGGACACGTAAACAAGATGTAAGAACGCCGCCAAGAGGGGAGAGTAACCAAGAGAGAAAATAAGAATGACAGATGGGGTGAGAAGAATTTCTTCTTCCCAATGGAATAACTGAAGTGTGATATTTATAGGTGTTGAATAGCCGCCTAGGAAATCAAATGGTTGTCTAAGAAAACGAACGATCAATGATAAAAACGAACGGTCAATGAGAAAATGAATGGTTGTCTCGTTGTATAAAATTTGACTTGACGGACAATAACGGTCAAACTGGCCGGTTCAGACTATAGAATCGCAGGTTTTAACAGAGTAGAATCAACTGGGTAGAGAATATAACATAATTAATCATAATAATTTTTCCAAAGTTCAATCCTTCCCCGACCGAGTCGATTTTTTTTTCATGGTCATTATATAAAGACATCTCCTAGGAAGGGAGTGATCAGATTTAAAACATCAGGGAAGTTGAAGCCATGATTCATAGGACCATTTCCAATCTTGGATGGAGTCAAAAATTGTACATATAGGTTAGCATTACCACCAAGCCTCTATGGCGTACACAATGTTTTTCATGTGTCAATGTTAAAGAAATATGTACAATATGAGGATCATATAATCACAAATTTTGTAAACTTAGAGCTGCAATCGGATTTAACTTATGAGGAAAAACCGATTCACATCTTGGCAAGAGAAATTAAGAGACTCTGGAACAAGGAAATTCCTTTGGTAAAAGTATTGTGGAGAAATCAGGGATTTGAGGAAACTACATGGGAGACTGAACAAGAAATGGCCAGAAAATACCCTAACATGTTTGTAGCATAAAATTCTTGTAATTGTAGTAATATGAACAGATCCCGAAGATGTACTTAATCATGATTGTCTAGTTAATGTTATAGTATTTTGGGGACGAAATATTTCTAAGTTGGGGAGATTGTGAAGCCCGAAAAAAATAATAATAATAATAATAAATATTCAACGTGGTAGGATCGGACGTTGGAAAATTAATATTTCCATTTAATTATTTACCCGTTACTCGGTTAATTTTTTATTACCCGGTTAAGTGAATCATATCATTTACCCGTTTACCCGACTAAGTGATAAACCTGTCATTCACATTATTTTCCTTCTGATAGACGCCGGCTTCCTCCTTGGTCGGGTAATTTTTCTTCTTTTCTTCTTCGTGATTTTCATGCATTGCATATATTGAATTGATAATAAGCTTGATAAACATCAGATTAAAGTCTTAAATCAATAAGAAACAACTAAATTTGAACTGGAAACTAGTAATCTTGCCCATGGCTGACAAGTGCAAAACGTTGGCAAGATGGGTGACCATAAATAAAAAATTCAAGGCACTCGCTAACAATTTCGACGGTTCTCTGGCTGCTGGGCTGAAGGGTGGCATCACTGGCCCCTAAATTCCGGTAGGTGGCGGAATTGCAGCTGTGATTGGGCGAAGTTGCAAGGGCAACGAAAACAGAGCAAAACCGAGGTCACGACAATGGGTGAGGAAATCCGGCCATGTGGGGCAGCAACTAGGTAGCAATCTAGTTGTAAAGACCCAATTACCCAATTACCCAATTACCCGATTACCGTTTAAAAAAAAAAAAAACTTTATAAAGGATGGCTAAAGGGAAGAATGTCATTCTCTTCTACAATTTCAGATCTAAGCCATCGTCCTCATTATCAAGGTAATTTCTTCTTCTCTCTTTTCTTAATTTTCATGCATATGTTAGGAATTGCTAATCTATATGATAACTATGGAATTAAAAACCTCAAATCAACAAGAAAGATAAGAGAATTAAACTGAAATAGATCTAGAGATCCTAAGAGAATTAAACTAAAATAGATCTAGAGATCCACCCAAGAATGCAAAATTTTGTTGTGTAGCAATTCTTGAGTTGATTTTGATCTATTACAGCAGCAAATTAACTCCTGTTGCTGATTAGTTGCAACATCAACGTCCTTAGGCATGTTGTAGTGATTAAAGAGTAGTTTTTCATTGAATTGGGTGGTCAAGAATGGTAGCACATCTTGCTGAATTTCAGCAGCAACACCATGGCGTTTGAGTCACAATTAGTGGCATATAACATACAATTGGGTGGTGTTTCTCTTCCTCTGGGCGTTGGGTTGTATTGCAGGAGGAAGGAGTCGCCTTAGGAGGTGCTGGTGGCC